>OX369260.1:10441717-10742309 GCA_947284805.1 Coleophora flavipennella
AGGTGCGTTAGCATAATCATTTCTTTTTTCTTTAATTAAATTATTACATTCATTCTGCATTATTATATTCATTTTCATTGTTTCATTCATTCATTCATTATTTATTTATTTTATTTTTTTATTAATAGTAATAATTATCTGGTTTCACATATTATAGGTCTGAAGACTAGATCTTTAACCAGTGATGATAAACGGAACTGAGACATGTTCGCTTACTATAGGCCTCATAACAAGGCTTAAGGTCATCCAAATGGCGATAGAGTGAGCTATGCTGAGCTATGCTCGGAGTTTCCCTACGCAATCGAATCGGAAATGAAAAGATCAGTAGGAGAACCAAAGTAACCGACATAGGTCACAGAATCCCTAAAATTAAGTGGCAGCGAGTGGGGCACATAGCTCGTAGAACAAATGTCAGTTAGAGTAGTAAAGTTCTCGAGAGGCAACCGCGCACCGTAAAATGTAACGAAGGCCTCCCACTAGGTGGACCAACGAACGCAGGCCAGGTGTTGTGGAGTCAGAACGTGGAAATCCTTGAGGGAGTCGATTGCCAGCAATGGGCGTGTTTCGGCTTATATGATGATGATGATACGTACAGGAAAAAAATTCGTGACCACGGGAAGGCAGGGCGTCATACATAATATAAGTTAAACAGCCAACATAGGTAAACCGTTCAAAAGTACAGGGTGTTTTAGAAGTACAGGTGGTGTACAAGCCCTAAATAATAGAATCTTCTAAGAAAACTTTACAACCTCCCCCAAGAAAGGCATACAGAATTTTCAAAAAAGAATTGACTTTTTATACAAAGCTGATAGATCAATATGCATGAAAAGATTGATTGATTGAAAACACTTTATTGCACAACAGAGGAAATAAAGATTGAGGAAGTTGTACAAAGTATTGCTAAATCAATATGGGTTACTTGGAAAAAGTTGTTCAGTTTCAGTAGCGTCTTGCCTTAGTGGCTTCGATAACAACTCATAAACGGCCTTACTGCTGGGGCCTGAGCCTATTCCTAAATTCGGGAAGGTTAGGCCATACCCCACATACGGGGGCTAAGTCCGGGTTGGCGAAGGTTGTAGAACCCCGCCTGTCAGAAGTTTTTCGAGCCACCTACCTATAAGGCATCTGATATGGCTTAAAGACTACTATCTAGTGATAGCAACCGGCACGAACGGCTTAACAGCCACTAACAGTCAAACCCATCCAGGTAATGACCGTGGTTCAGGACATTCCCCTCTCGTATATCTACCAGATACGCTAAACTACCAGGTTTATGATATAGCGTCCTCACTCACCGACAGCTGGGTCATATAGTAATTCCTCCCAACACCATAAGGTGAAGACAAGGACCAGTTACGGTCGGTCTTGCCGCCAAGACGCTTGTCCCGGTACTCTGCAAGGCGAGTGCCTCGTGGAAGAGAACCACTACCTACTGTCCAGGTAGGTCCCGGAGCTGTAGGCGCGCTCACCTCCCGCGGCTTTCGCTGCTGGCGGTTCGATCCCCGCTCGGGACGCCAGAGAAGCTGGCTCCCACATATCTGGTGTGGTGCGGTTTAGGTCAGATAACTTGCATGACGGATCCAATCACTTAAGTCGCACTGAGCTACGGTTGCTTTCCGGCTTTCATAGTATTAAAATTAGTACCGGCCAAGGGTTTCGTATCCATCGGCTATGGATACGGGCAGCGCAGGACCGGTCGTCGTGAAAATCTTTGGGGAGGCCTTTGTCCAGCAATGGACGATTTTCGGCTGATATGATGAAGGGTTCCGTATCACTACACTACTCTATATCAAGAAGTACAACAATGATACCTATTCTTTTCAAACAAAAGATATCATCGCAAGTGACAGAAAAATGTTTTTTTTTTCTTATATTCAGTTAGGACTCCTTAACACGAGGACCACTCACTTGGCCGGTTTTTATTATTTTTTATTTTACATTCATATTAGCCGAAGGACGTCCATTGCTGGACTAAGGCCTTTTCCAAGGTTTTCACGACGATCGGTCCTGCGCTGCCCGCATCCAGCGTTCTCGAGTGGTTTACCGAGTACCGGAAAACGTAGCGTAGGTAGACCTGCCACTCGGTGGACCGATGACATGGTGAAGGTCGTGAAAAGCCGCTGAATGCGGGCAGCGTAGGACCGGTCGACGTGTTTTACTATAGGATTTCGCTTTACCTGATACGACACCTTACAAGTCACCCTTTTATGACATTTTTACTATTATTTAAACATAATTTTGGAAAGCGTTTGATTTTTTTCAACAACCTGTAGTTAGTTCAAGTTATAATTTTGGATTCACGAATGTTGTTATGCTGCAAAAAATTTTAATTTAAGGGAGAAAGGATGTCGTGGCCATATTGTTGAAATTGGTCAGATCATGAAATGGCCGTCGTAGAATTGGCCAGATCTTGAAATGGATTGATCAGATCATGAAATAGCCAAGCATATCATGCTAACCTAACCTAACCTAACTGCCTTCTTTTCTCCACCCAGGGGGGAGCCTAGCTTGCGAGGCTCTTTGACAGTATCATCGTCAAACCTAACGAACCTATTATAGGTCGCTTCGCTCGCTCAACTCAATTCCGTCCGGGTATTCATGATCTGTACATTATCCGGTCAGCCATTTCATGATCTGACCAATTTCAACGATATGGCCACGACAAGGACATAAAATTTTTATTTTTTTGTAATGACACAAATAACCTAAAGGATTGATTGATCTGAGTCAAGCACAGGTACGGTATATTACTGCAAAGGCCGGAAAGTGAGCGATGCGGGATGAGTTGAGTTATGGCCGGACCGCATGAGGTAATACGAATCCAGCAATTGCCTATCAGGCCGTGGCCTGTATAGTGCTTTAATTGAACAAAGCCAGGAAATTAAAACAGTAATGTATAGGTACAAATTTAATTTTATTAAGTTCGCGTCAAAACTTATAATTATACATGTCAAGTCATAATATAAAATATCAATACGTCAAACTAAAATAATGTACTTGGTACCTGTAATTAGGTATTTAGTCTAGTCGCACCACCTCGTACCCGGCTCAAAAGTGCCCATTATACTGGCCGCGTTGCCGCGCAGTGCCAGGGATATCTGTTGAACCAGGTACGAACCGGCGCGGGGATCACTAAGGTACAAATTATTTAATAAATTCTAACCAAAAAGTACTTCTCATCATCATTATCATATCAGACGACGGACGTCTACTGCTAGGCATAGGCGGGAGGATTTTCATGACGACTAGTTCTGCGCTGCCCGTATCCAGCGGCTTCCCGCGACCTTCACCAGGTCATCAGTCCACCGATACTTGTATATATAAGTATGTATAAAAATGAAACCCTATTTCTCCTGGTCACGCTATAACTTGAGAACGGCTTTACCGATTTCGATAATTCGTTTTTTGTTGAGTTCGTTATTGTACGGAGAAGGTTCTTATGTAGTGTAGTGTAGTGTGAGGTGGAACGAAGTAGTTCCCCGGGACAGCTAGTTAAATATACATTTTAAAGATATAAATGTTATATACATGTTAAAGATATGTTATTCATAATGGGAAAATTATTAAACGTAATAGTTATTGTTTTTCCTGGGACAGTAATATAATATGTTTGTTGTATTTCGTCACTTGAAATTTTTTTTAAGCTATTGCATAGCTTTTCCAATAAACTTGTTCTCCGTTTTTTACCTTGAAAACTAATTTATTAGAAAATAATGGATTTCTGTTTCGTTTATCAAAAAACTAATGCGATGCCGACATAGATATACGTTATCCCATTATCCACATAAAATTATTTCAAAATCGTTTGTTTGGTTAACAAATGAATCAAATACTACGTTTGTATGGTATTTATGAACTCCACCGGGTTCTTAAAGGTAGACAGTGAAATGTTCGCAGAGTGTGTATTTCTATTGCCGCTATAACAAAAAATATCAAAAATAAAATAAAAAATTAACTGGCTTCGCCTTACAAGATACAAAAAACGTGATTTTTAAAAATTTGTTTTCTCTTTCTTTCTCGAGTAGTATTTCCCATTTGCCACTTTTCAGCTAGTAAAAGTTTACTTTTAAACGAGTTTTTTTTTCCGAAAGGACAAACTCGTTGTTGGCCGTGGGGGCTTTTACAACTTAACCTGGCAGGGGAGGCAAGTGCGGAGGGCACTCAACCTAGATGTAAAAGCGAGTGTAATACTTGAAGCTATAACATTTGAAGCAAAAAAACGGAACCTTTATAATTTATTCGTGTCCACTCGTCTGTATACGTCCTTCTGTCGGTCCACATATCACAGTAAATTTTCTCTGCCACTATTAGACCTACAGTAATAAAATTTAATACGCGTCGGTAAAATTTTGACTAATAATCTAAATATATATAACTCGAAGGTGACTGACTGACTGACTGACATAGTGATCTATCAACGCACAGCCCAAACCACTGGACGGATCGGGCTGAAATTTGGCATGCAGGTAGGTGCCTAGCCGTGCGAAGTGGGTGCGAAGCCGCGAGCACTCACTAGTAAAAAATAAAGTTAATATGCCAAAAAAGTATTTTTTACACGGAAACCTTTCTACATGTTCTGAGGTCTTCCTAAGGAGGACAAATTACTAAGACTCCGCTGTCCGTCTGTCTGTATTTCTGTCCGTCTGTCACCAGGCCGTATTTCATGAACCGTGATAGCTAGATAGTTGAACTATTGCCTCTATAACAACAAATACTAAAAATTAGAAATAGTGAAAGTCTCCATACAAAAAACGTGTTTTATTTTTGAAAAGTAAATAAATTAGTGAGCAAGTGAAGAAATTAACATATTGATGTCAATTATTAACATTAACGTATTTTTTGTTTATTGGTGAAAAATAACAAAAAGACATAATTTGAAAGTAAAATTGAAGCATTGAACATCATAATTTTAACACTATACTAAACAATAGCGCGAATTAAAAGCGCACAGTGTCATCTAGTTTATAGTACTAAGCTTAAACGACTAATAGAGTTACTACTTGGTCCCACTCTCTGGTTCACGGTCACCCTGACAAACATTTTCCATGTGCTTGCTGAACAGGCCAGATATTTGGCACAATAATTCAGCTACGTTCGAGCGTAGCCCCGTTTATCGGCGCTGTTAAATTTTTGTTTGTGTCCGCCATCGCTCGGCATCCGTTCCAAACTGCAAATGAGCGCTGCAGCGCTGCATTCTTGCAGAACGGCGCTTCAGTCTCTGAAATGTTTCTGTGTTTACAGTGAAGTCCCGGTCCAGGAGTGAATCATGGACATTAACCCTGCAGTGGTCGCGCGGATAACATAATACGTAATCCATGGAAATTAAAAATGAAATTATTCGTAAACAGTTGAAGTGTATTACACAGGACTCCGTGTACTTTATGTATGACTAGCTTTTGCCCGCGGCTTCACCCGCGTGGACATCGTTTTTGTGACTGACTTAGAGGGTGCGTGGTGCAGAAAATCAGAAAAAAAAAATGGTACTTGATACATGAAAAGTTATCAAATCGGCAAAAATGTAAGGAGGACCAAAATTTTTTTTCATATTTGCCATATGGTTTCTTCGGGAAAGTTGTTTGTAATCACGAGTACATTCATATCCTTTTCTATCCAGAACTAATTAAAAGTCACCCTATATATCTACATATATTTTTTTCGAAATCTTTCGGCACACGAGTTAAAGTAAACTTTTCGTATACAGACCGAAAATGTGTAGGGATATTTTGTCCTAAAATCTCACGTTACTGAGATATTTTGAGAGATAGATTATAAATATATAATTAAATATAATATAATTAGTGGTTTGACAACCTTTTTGACGCATTAGGCCAAAATGTCCTTTTTAGGGTTCCGTAACCTAAAGGTAAAAGCGGTACCCTATTACTAAGACTCCGCTGGGCGTCCGTCTGTCTGTCTGTCTGTCCGTCTGTCGCCAGGCTGAACCGCTATAGCTAGACAGTTGAAATTTTTACAGACGATATATTTCTGTTGCCGCAGCTATAACAACAAATATAAAAAAGTGAAAGTTTCCATACAAAAAACTTAGTTTTTAAATGTGAAGAAACTAGCTCCATCTAGTATGATGGGACGGAACCCTTTGTGCGCGTTTCTGACTCGCACTTTACCCTTTTTTTATTTTTGTTTTGTTTTTACTTTCCCTTTCTAAATATAATATATAGGTTCAATCGTGCACCGAAACATTTAAAAAAAAAAAGTTTGAAAATTATTGTCACTAGATATGCCACATTTCATACAAAAATGTTCCAACCCCTTATACAGTACAGATGAGATACTAGTTACATCGCCTTTGGATATATTTTCTCGGTGAATAAAATGGATTTTTTAGAAGTATTGATCAAAAGTAGAATGTCCAGACAAGAGTTTATTTCAAAATTTTAAATAATCCTTTTTTTGTTTCAGGTTATTTCTTCTTCAAACATTCCACGATGGCGCTGAAAACATACTTACTTCCTGAAAAATCACAAGCACTCCAAAAACAAACAGACACTTACCTGAACAGTTGAACAACATTGAAAATGGTTAAGTAGTCCAACTCGCAAACTAAAAAAAAACATTAAAGTGATAAAATGAGCTTATAAGTTAAGTGAATGTCCGGAGAAATGCCTTATTACGGGTACCGGGGGGAGGGGGCAGGGTCGGACTCTAGTGGGGGGTCGGAGTCCGAAGGGGGCGAGTCTGACTCGGAGGGGGGGCTGAGCACGGAGAGCACGGGCGGGCAGGGGCTACCGTATCCAGGTTTCACGCCGGTGGCTCTCCGATACTTGACGCAGGACACGAGGCCGAGAAGCTGGTGCCTAAGACTCATCACTAATCCATATCCTTTTCAATATTTTTATAAGCACCTAAATTGTGAAAAGAAGGGAAGGAAAGAGAGAAAGAAAAGAAACGAAGAGAAAGAGAGCAACAAGAGGAGAGAAACCGCCTCCGTGGCGTAATGGTTAGTGCATTCGCTTCACACTAGGAGGTCGCGGGTTCGATTGCCGGCGGGGTCAACTTGTAAGACTCGGTTTGGTTGGTGGTAGGGCATTTTCTAAGCCCGCCTGGCTAGCTACCACCATCTTATCTATGTCTTGCCGCCAAACATCAGTGTTAATAACATTGATGTGTTCCGGCTTGAAGATAAGATAGCCAGTTCTCCAAGGCGTTGGGGATCTTGGTAAGCCCGCTTCCATCTTCGGCATCATCGTCACTTACTAACAGGTGAGATGATGCCAAGGGCTTAGCAATTATGAATGAAAAAAAAAAAGTTCCCGACTGGTGACCATGGACCAGAGAACGTAAAGTATTGGACGGCCCGCCACCGTGTAGATAGTGAAGCTTGATTTAAGCCATTGGATGACTCAGAGTCGTACTGAGTCAAATTCAACAAAACTTTTTTTTATACAGTAGACTTTGATGAAGTATCTAGATAGAACTGTGAACTTTTTAAACTCCGACGCAAAAAGAGGGTTGTTTTAAGTATGAAGCCAATCTGTCTGTCTGTGTTTGTGTGTCTGTATATGTCATCACAATTCCTAAACCGATAAACCAATTAGGATGTGTTATTTTTAATTAAAAGCTAGATTGACTGACATAGTTCTTATTAGCCATGTTTGATAGAAATCCATTCAGCCGTTCATGAAGAGAGTCGCCGAAACGGTAAGAGATAGATGTCAGGTGCTTTAGCTAAAGTAATGTTAGCTAAAATAAAGGAGGTCGCTTGTTCGATTCCCGGCGGGTCAACTTTGTAAAACTCGGTTTGGTTGGTGGTAGGTAATTTTCATTGCCCGCCTGGCTAGCTACCACCATCTTATCGAAGTCTTGCCGCCAAACATCAATGTTAACAGCATTGATGTGTTCCGGCTTGAAAATAAGATAGCCAGATCCCCGTTGCGTTGCCGAATCTTGGTAAGTCCGCTTCCATCTTTGGCATCATCGTCACTTACCAGTAGGTGAGATGATGTCAAAGGCTTATCAATTGTGGGTAAAAAAAATTCAAACCGAAAATATACAAAGATTATATTGATTTAAAGTGTGACACTATCAGATATTTTGAGTTATATTTGTATGTTGTATTTGTTGTTATTCCATTCTTTAAAATATACAACGGTTTTCAGTTGCTTTAATCATTCAATTGTTCGGTTCTGTGCTATTATATGATGTAACTTAGCAAGTTTAAATAGTCAAAGCGCCAAGCAAGCCAAGCTTACTTTTTAAAAGTAAATACCAATATAGAATAAAATTGTATAGTGAAAACTTGCCAAATTACACCATGTAGTAGCACAGAACATAATTTTTTTTAAGTAACTGAATACCGTGGTTCATACTCTAATATTTGGAGAAGTCTAAAACAAATATTTCTGTTTGAAGTTCCGTTGCTATGAGTTAGGAATCACTATAGAATTCGGTACCTACCCATTTAGATCACTTCGAACTTAGCCCCGTTTCACGTTTATGTTTTGGTGGGATAATAGTGACATGCCACGTTTCATACAAAAATGATCCAACCCCTTTCTCGTGACGTACTGAATATGGACAGATTAAGCTAAGCTCTCTGAAGTGCTGTTACCGAATATTCTCTCCAAACGTAATTATTGAGTTAAACGCCTGCCTCACGTACGTAACCATCTAAATAATTCTCACTCACTAGTAGGTAGAGAGCTTCATAGAACACGAATTATTAGTGACCTACATTGAGAGCATTGAGATATTTCAGTTAAATAGGAATTCTCCACGAGTTTCCTAGAGGTACAGAGGCCAGCACATCAAGGTAGACACTCGTAGTTCGATTCTGATCCATACGCATACGGCATAAGAACGTTACAAAGTCCTAAGTGTCTAGCTTGATGTCTACTTTACTCATTAAGGTAAATAGGTTCAATTGAAGATTGATAAACTCACTACAAAATTAATAAAGTATAAACTAGCCTTCGCCATTTATGTTTAAAAAAGTATCAGATGTCATAAAACAGGGAAAAGCTAGGACCATGCAGCTAAGAGTGTATTGTTCAAGTTCTTATGTTGGCCCAAAAATGTTTCTTTAATAATTATGTTCTACAGAAAAAATCGCCCTAATTCAGGGTAGGCTCGAGCCCCTCGGTGGGGACGTATATGAGCTGATATGATGATGATGACAGAAAAAATACTCGTAACGAAGAATCGTCTCTAATGTTTGCAAACCAGAGAACTTAAGCAGTAAGAAAAACTAGAGAAAGAACGATTGCAGTAACAAAAAAAAACAAAAAAAAAATTATCGTTAGCATTGTTTGCATGTTTTACAACCCACTGTGGCGTCTAGAAAGGGTAGTTAAACACAATGCAGCCATGCAGACATACCATGGTTACGTTGTGTCCGTACTTCGTTAAGGTACAATTATATGGGTAAACTCTGTGCATAAAAACCGAGCCTTTATAGTGCAGAAACAGTGTATACGTGCAATATGTAATGAACCGCCAATAACTCCATGTAAGGCTTTGTTTCAAAACCTTAATCTACTTACACTGCCTTCACTCTATGTGTGCTAAATTTGTACTTTTGTCAGAGGACATAGCTATCTCTTTAAGAGGTGGGATGAAGTTCCTCATACAATAGAAGGTACCCTGGCAACCTGCTTCTGCCCACAGCTAGGATAAAGTTGTATATGAGGAATTGTTATCCTATGGCAATAAGGATATACAATAAATTATCAACAACACTAAAAGATCTGCCAGCGAAAAAATTCAAGACTCAATTATATAAATGGCTGAATATTTAAATTTCAAAATATCATGCACTTAACTATGAATGAAATATGAGGTAATTTCCTTCAATAAATGACATAATATAAAACTTTCTCATCCTCTAGTTAAATTTGTAAATATTAAACATTTGACAATTAATTAATATGATTATGAATTTGACATCTACAAATATTTTAGTTATTTTAGTTAGTAATATGTTTTAAAATAATTGTAGTATACATAATATTGTATGCCTGTCTAAGGCTAAACATGAGAATTTTTATAACTATATAAACATCCTGTTCTTACCATGTTTAAAGCAAAATAAAAACATTTCATTTCATCTAGGAGAAGGAAAACTCTAAGTTCAACCTGGCAACGGAGACCTTTGGTACAGCCACACCACGGACACCTCATACAACGGGCCAGAAATGACATTTCAAAAAAGGAATGACGGAACAAACAAAATGGCAGCGAAATCCTATACGTTCGATAACCAAACTGTAACCAATCTGTATCAATCTGGGTGACGAGGGGGTGAGGTCGCAATCTAAAGAGCAGCAGGGAGTGTCCATACTGTATGTTAGTACTAATATATATACTTTGGTATAGCGGTGTACTGCATCCGACTTGGCTCCGCATCTATCGATTCATCGTTCTGTGCGATTCTGATAGGTGGCGCAGGTTTCTTAGGCAACCTTACAAAACAGACCAATGATTGGGCTCCACAGTGATATAGCGCCAGCGAATTTGACTTATCTGTGTTCTACTAACTTGTAAGTACGATTAAATGTGATTTTATCCAACTTTGCAAGAACAAATTAACTGATGTTTGGGTAATCAACTGCTATACTAGGCGGCAAACATCTTGAACATTTTCCTTGAGACAAAACTTCTAGTGGTGGACACTTGTGGTCGCTCCGACCTTGTAATTGGTTGGGCAGCTATGTGACAAGGTCTTAATGATGATCTCAATCATTGTTTCCTTTGTCCACCACCGTATATTTTGTCTCAAGGAAAATGTTCAAGATGATTGCCGCCCAATATACACTGGGCCCGCGTAGTTGACTTAGACCTGATCGCCCTAATTCACGGTAGATTCGAGCCCCTCAGTGGGAACGTATATGAGCTTAGTTTAAAAACGAAAATTCTGAATCTTAAAATAGCTGTGCGAATCCTTAACATTTTATAAAAACGTGAAATGTACCTTTCATAAATACATCAACGCTGATATTTTGTTTAAAAACATTTCATTATCTTCCTTTGATATGTTTTTTATCACGTTTTACTATCTGACTTCTGACATTAATTTTCCACATCGTTTATCGCGGTTTAAAGAAATTAACGTCTATTTATTTAAATGTCTATTCATTCATCATGCGATTTAGTCAGCGTTGGTTTATATTAGGATGTTTGTTCTCGCCTTGGGATTCTTATAGTTTAGTTGTTATGAGACTCGCAGAGATTTGATTATTGTGTTGTTTTTCAGTAGATTTCTTTACATTTAATGGAATTTTATTTCTTTATTGTGGTACTGTGTTATTTGAAACTGATCAACTCATTTCATCAAACTCTTCATTTCTGGATATTGTGTCCCCATTGCAGCGCTTTCGTTGAAGTATTATCTACCATGCATTCTTGCTCTCGGTTTAGGTTACCTAAAGGGCTCTAGAAGCGTCGTACTAAGTCCTATTTTTTTTAAAAGGAACGTTCATGACATCTGACCTAATATTGACCTTAAATATAGTATTATATTAAAATCAACAGTTTCATGCCCTATACAGGGTAAAATTTGTTTTGTTTCCGCAGAGAAGCATAAAAGACAATAATTTTGTAAAACCCTAAACACTTCTAGGTACAAGCTTTTTTGCATTGTCACGCGATATTCATCATCATCACAATTTAAGAGCGGTGCTTTTGTCGGTGTAGCTCTTTCCAGGTCTCTCTTTCCCACACTGTCTCCTTCATTTCTCTATACGTTTCCACCTTAACTTTACATACATATGCATACAAAATTTCAGCTCAATCCGAAATCGGGAATTAGGTCAAATTTAACTTGCAAGATTTCTCCCGAACAAACATACATACATTACAAGTTAAATAAAAGCTTGTAAAAACAATATGTAAGTATTCTTAAGTTGTAAGAAACTCAAACCAATAAATGTCACTTTTTTTTGTACTACAGAAGGCACTTTTGGCTTTCATTCACTACACTATTCGCTAAAATTGAACATGGGACTGAATTGAATCGAAGATTTGTGTTTTTATAGCACATTAGGACTTACGAGGCCATTCAGTGCTGTGATTTTTTTATATAGCCCAACAACTCTCTTTACTTAGTCAAATATTAAATTGGTAAGGCTTTTTAGGGTTCCGTAGTAAATAAAGAACCCTTACAGTTTGTCCGTAGGTCCTTCTATACCTCTGTCCGCGGCTTAAGGCTGTATATTGGCAAATACTACTCAATAATAATACTCCTCTACTGCATCATAACTTACCATCAGGTGAGTTGCAGTCAAACGCACTCAAATTTTTAATAATAAAAAAAAAATAGGCAGTGAGAAGTGCTTTGCTTAGCAAATAATCAGGAAAATGATTCCCGCTTAATTTATTGGCCTGAAAGGATATGGTCTATTCAAAGATATTACCTAGGGCCCTTGTAAGTTCATTATACGATTGGATTAACTTGACTCGATCATGAAAAATCCAAAACATAGCATAAATTGAAGCAAAGTGAAACATTTGTAGGACAAAAAAAACTTTTAAATTTGAAATTTATATCATAATTTTCTTCTTTTCAAACTACGTAGTCTGTGTTTATTCAAATTTAATTTAGTCCACTTTTCGAAACTTTTCAACGAAAAAACATTATTATTTTCTTTACTCTATACACGTAAAGAAAAAGACAGAGACAACTGTTCAATCAATGCCTCGCGTGGGTCAGAGACTCTTAGTACTAGAAAGCTATGAATTCGCACGAGTAACTATACGTATTAATTACGCCAAGAAAAAACTTATTTTCTTTAAAATTTTAAAAAAAATATTGATATTATTATTAAAAAATTAAAAAATATGGATTTTTTTTGGAAAATTTAATTTTGAGCTCGAATAACTGCTTAATGAGTAGAGTAATCGAAATTGTTAAAGACATTTTTGTAGAGCGTCAAATTTCCTATAAAACCACTGTTTGGTTTGACAGATCATTAAGCCGTTTAAGAGCTACAAAATTCCAAAGTTAAAAAAATTGATTTCCGTGTTATTTAAATGGAAAATAGAAATTTGCAATTTGCAACCTATTAAAATTAATAATAAGGGCTCTTATTTTTACAGACGTCTTTTTACACCTTCTCGAAAGTTTTTGTCTGAGGATTTAAAAAAAAACATTTTTTTTAATCAGCCTACTAAGTAGGCTTTCTTAGTTTTGGAGTAAAGAGTTAATATGTGCTGTTGGATTTAGATTTTCTATACAAAATCTTCAGTTACTAACTGCGAAAATCTATATATTTTTAAATGAACATTATTTTTTTGCAAAGACTACAAAACTTGACTATTTTTTATTACATACAATTTGATGATCTTCAGTAAAATGAAAACTATGCAAGTTTTGACCATACATACAAAAAATATGCAAGTTAAATTACATCAATTATTAATTTATTAACATTAGTTATTATTATTATTACAGCTTTATTTTCCACTTAACACTTTACAAATTTACATGCAAATTATAATAATTTTTATTTCCGTTTCATTGTTATGTGTTTTGCCTCCTCTATTAAATAAATAAATAAATAAATATTCTCAGACAAATCACACACGGTCATCTGGCCCCAAAGTAGGATTCCCTGTGTTATGGGTTACCAGAGACTGATATACATACTTATATAAGTTTAAATACATACATATATAGATATATTTAACACCCAGACACAGAGCAAACAAATCTGCTCATCACACAAATGCTTGCCCTGGGTGGGGATCGAACCCACAACCCTTGGATCAGTAGTCAAGGGCACTAACCACTGAGCCACCGAGTCAGTCAATATTCTTTTCCACCTTTCTCTGTCTTTGGCCGTATGCATCCAACTTTTTCCATCTGTGTTTATTATGTCATCCGACCATCTTTTCTTCTGTCTTCCCACATTCCTTTTGCCTTTTGGGCCCTGCCATTTAGTTGTTTGGTAAGTCCATCTCTTATCTTTGTATCTTGACAGGTGCCCTGCCAAGTTCCACTTCTGTTTTAAACTAAAATTAAGTGCATCCGTTAATTTAGTTTTCATGAGGATGTCTGCATTTCTCGTTTTCTGTATTTTTCTCAGTTTCAGTATACTTCGTTCCATTGCATGTTGGCATGATGAAATTTTGTTCTTTACTTTTGCAGTGAAGACCCATGTCTGGCTTGCGTAAGTTAGGCTTGGGAGAATGTAACAATTTATTATAGTCTTTTTTAAATTAAGACTATAGTTCCCTTTTAGATTTTTTTTTGGGGCCCAGTATTTCTTCCAAATTGTACTTATTCTTCTGTCTATTTCATTTCCGTTGCTATTTGCGTCAAAGGATATAAAATTACCTGCCGATTTGAGTCTATAGAACTCAGCACCCAGTAAATAAATTTAATAAGATTCCGCATAGACGTTGCCTGACCCGCCTGGATCCGGATTCCGGAACCTTACGTTTGAAAACTGTGACAATGACATCCGGTTAATGGAACATACAAGTATCATCTAATAAAATAAAATAAAATCATTTACTTCAAAAAATAATTACATTTATTTATTATACATAATATTGTTGTGTATAAACACACAAAAAAGCAAACAGTTGTTGTTTTACATTATAATAATTATCTTCATCATATCAGCTCATATACGTCGGTGGGGCTCAAGCCTACCCTGAGTTAGGGCGATCGAGCCTTAGTCGACCACGCGGGTCCAGTGCGGGTTGGTCGACTTTACACATAACCTTCGAGTTTCTTCGCAAGTGTGTGCAGGTTTCCTCACGATGTTTTCCTTCACCGTAAGAACGTCGGATAAACGTACATATAAAATTGAAATTCGAATACACATTGGTACGTGGCAGGATTCGAACCACGACCTCCCGGACAGGAAGTAGCGGCCCTAGCCATTACGCCACCGACGCTCTTATAATTATCTAGGTTCTAAGTAATTTAAAAGATTAGTAGATAATAATAACCTAGAAATTACTACTCAGGCCTAGTCGCTGATATAGTGCGTTCCACTAAAGATGAGACTTGAAATACTACGTAAAACAATAAAAAGAACAAGGAGGAAGATGGTTTACAACGTGTACACCTATATGTCAAAAAAAGTAAAGGATTATGTATAACTATATTTATGTATAACTATTTCGTACACT
Source organism: Coleophora flavipennella (assembly GCA_947284805.1). Classification (NCBI taxonomy): domain Eukaryota; kingdom Metazoa; phylum Arthropoda; class Insecta; order Lepidoptera; family Coleophoridae; genus Coleophora; species Coleophora flavipennella. Next base: position 10,456,814 of record OX369260.1, read on the forward strand.
TCCTACTTTATCTTTTTATTGTTTTACGTGGTGTTTCAAGTCTCATCTTTAGTGGCACGCATTATACTATTATTAAATTGTTCTCGTATTTTCTAAAGAAAGTTTCTTAAATAATTATGTTTCATAAACAACGTAGAAAGTTATCATTTTAAATTAAACAGAACTCAGCGACACGTTTCATGCAGGAAATAATTTAGGAAGTTGATATTAAATTTTAAGCAGCGGTTCAACGATACGAGTATCTTTGTACATCTTGAAAATTTGTTGCGTTAATTTGAAATGTTTACCTAAAACCGTTTGCATTGAGTTGAATTTTGCAAAACTTTCATTTGACTTTGTTATTTATAATTATTTCAAACTTTATGTTATTTAAATTTATGTACAAAATAATGTTTAGAAGTTTCCAATAATGAATAGACTAGACTATCAATAGCTTGTGTCTGGGATCGGTCAAAAAATATTGAGATTCTAGCTATTTTTTTAGTCTACGAGTCCTGTTTAGTCCTGTCCGAAACCCTCTGATGTGAAGCTAATTTACTTCACCATTACGCCACGCAGGCAGTTAGATCCTACATAAAAACTTTACCTCTTTCTAATATTATACTAGTATCGATGACTATAATTTTAATATATCCATAACATACAATTTATTAATGCTTCGACTGGTTGTGATTCACAATACTAGTTCGAATGACCCGGTGGTCCAGTGGTCAGCACTCCTGTCTGCTAGGGCGCGTGTAGTGAGTTCGATTCTCACTCAGGGCAAATTTTGTTTAGCGTCTAATGTATTTAAAAATATACATATTCATCGTCGGATGATCGTATGTGACTTGTTTCTGATTATTTTTATTAACTAGATTTTGCCAGCGGCTTCGCTCGAGTGAACATAGTGTCTACGACTGTCTTCGAGGCTGTGCGGTGCGCGAGCCGCAAGCGGCTTGCGAGCGTGGAAAAATGTTGCCTATATGTTAATCCTGGTCCTAATCTGTCTAAATACTAAATTTTATCCAGATACGTTGAGTAGTTTTCGCGTGAAAGGGTAACAAACATCCATACATTCATCCATTCATACAAACTTTCACATTTATTATATTATTAGGAAGTAGGATAAGCAACTACATAAAGTCTCAACTAATAATTGACTACAAAAACATGTACACAAAAGTAAGATAATACTTTTTTATGTATTTATATAATATATTATTTTTGCATGTTGAAACCGTAAAACAGAGCAAATAAACAAAGCCGCCATTGGCTCATTTCCAAAACAAAAAGAACATATTATTATACTCGTTAAACTACTGCAAGCTACTGACCACATAAATCGACTATTTCTATGAAGACTTCCATTAAAACTTTCTTAATTATTAAGCGAATGCCACTTATAGGAAGCCTTCGGATCATGGCGACGGCGTTCAACCTGCGACCGACACCTGGTCGCGCAACCCAAAACTACTCCCACTGGCCGCGCGATCAGATCACTTGCATTGTATTCGTCAGTCATCATCGTCGCATGAACAAACGAACGAACGAACAGACGTTAGTTTTTAGAGTTCCGTACAAAATGGTATTTTATATAATTACTAAGCTATTCTTTATTATCAATGCATAAACGAAATGAGTGACTGTTAAACTTAATATATAGATACTATAATACCCCCCCACCCCCTCCCCTATGGGTGCTGATTTCTTCTTCTGCGAAGCATTCTACTACCCATGGGGGAGCCTCGTTTCGCGAGGCTCTTTGACTGTAAAACTAATCAAACCTGACCGAACCTAATATCGCTCGCTTCGTTCGCTCATTTACAGTTTTTTACTCAGTGGTATTTTGCTTTATTCTTGAAGGGTGTTTTGCGTAGTTCGTGTTTTGCTAAAGTCGTTTTTTTCGTTGAATTGGCGTTTCGCGTTTGTGGTCTTATGCGTTGAAAGGCTATAAAGAGGTAAAATTTACTTGTATGTAGGAGGGTTATCTCTGGGACTACTTAGCCGATTTAAAAGAAAATACTTTACTGATAGAAAACATGGGTTCTTCTTATCTTATCAGCTCATTTACGTCCCCACCGAGGGGCTCGAGCCTACCCTGAATTAGGGCGATCAGGCCTTAGTCGACCACGCGGGCCCAATGCGGTTTGGTCGACTTCACACACAACCTGCGAGTTTCTTCGCAGACGTGTGCAGGTTTCCTCACGATGTTTTCCTTCACCGTTAAAGCAATCGGTAAGTATATGTACGTAAGTTTTTGAAAAAACTCATTGGTACATTGGCCGTCTAGATTTGAACCCGGTACCTCTGGTTAGAAGAACCGAGTCGAGTTGAGCCACCGACAATATGGGTCAAATAAAATGTTTGTAAAAGTTGTCGCGAGAAAACTAGTAACGCTACGTAATAACCCCAAATGTCTCAATTTAATTTCAAATTAATTTAGAATATCTAGTTCTAAACGAAATCAAGTGTAGATACTATTACATAATCTGTGGTAGAAGTAAATGGTGAAAAAGGTATTTCAATTTCAGCTATCAATTTTAATAAACGCCAACTTTTGTGTCAGGTAACCGCCATTTAATTTAATCTAACAGAGATTAATGTATTGGTTGATGCTCCAAAGTTACGAGTATTTGTCCATGTGTTAAAAATAAAGGTTTTTGCTCGCTTCGTTACCTTTTTCAGCAAAATTTGCCATTACAATTTGCCAGCAAAATTTGCCATAATTTCAGAGTAATCGACTCTGAAATTATTTGTAATATCGTAATTACCTGTATTTAAATGTCAAAATGTGCGTATTAGCAAGGGCTAGAAAAAAATTTTAAAAAATCGAGAGCTTTTTTTGCAAATCGAAAACAACTAAAAAATGTTATAATTTTTCTTGACTTTAGTCATGAAAATGCCCATATCTGAAAATCTTATTATTATAATTAAAAATTCAAAAATAACTAGAGATGTAATGTTATACTACATTTAATACGAAAAAAAAAATAGTTCTTAAATAAGGGTAGGTAGATAGTGTTTACATTATGTAGATCGCGCGGACGACGTTCAGTTCGTAAGTGTGCATGCGTATCGTAGATGCGGGCCCAATTCATAAATTATGTAGAAAATGCTAAGAACATTAAAGTTTACAATTGGTTGTAAATTATTATTTCTTTTGAATGAAAAAATTAAGAAGATATTAATTATTAAATATTTCCTGAGTTCATTTTTAATGAACACGAAGGTCATGTAATGCATGAGATCTGGGTTTTTTCTGGTTTTCCTATTTAATTAGTTAAACATGTAATAAATAAATAAATTATGGATTGATATAACTTCTGCCCTGATTCAGGGTAGGCTCGAGCCCCTCGGTGGGGACGTATATGGGCTGATATAATAAAAAAACATATAACTTCTAAGCAAATAATTTTATATTAAGTGCATACCATCGCACTTAATTGTTTTTTTATATTTAAATATTAAATTATAAATTAAATACTGCTGGTTGGGACTTGTCACTTGATAACGGCTGAATCGATTCGGCTATTTATTTTCAATGTTCGTAATAGGCCGAATAAGGTTTTTAGGAAAAAAAAATTTTTTTTTCTGGTGTGCTATAATAGGACTGGAAAGTAAGCGATTGCTGAATGAGTAGAGTTACAGGTAAATAATTCACACCAGAAAAAAAATACAAAAAATTAATTTACCAGCTAGTTTGCTATAAAGAAGAAAGACGCTGCTGCACGTAATAAATAAAATAAATAAATAAAAATAAAAAAGCCTTTATTTCCCAGAACCCTAAAATAACATTGATTATATACCTACATACTATATTATTGTAACCTAAATTAATAATTAACTTTTGTATATTATTATGTAATTTTTCTGTCATGGGTTTTGGGCCCCTCCACGGGTGAAGGCCTCCTCCAGTTTCTTCCATTTTTCCCTGTCTCTTGCAATTTTTATCCAATCCTTTCCTACCGTATCTATTAGATCGTCAGCCCATCTTCTTTTTGGTCTACCTACTCTTCTTTTTCCTTGTGGCCCTTTCCACTCTGTAGCTTTAGCAGACCATCTACCGTCTTTGTATCGTGCTATATGTCCGGCCCATTGCCATTTCAGTTTTAGGGCTTGCGTGAGGGCATCGGTTAACTTGGTCTTTCGCCTAATTACTTCGTTTCTGATTTTATGGATTTTCCTTATGTTGAGAATACTTCTCTCCATAGCTCTTTGTGTAGTTACGACTTTTTGTTTGGCTTTAGTTGTGAGTATCCAAGTTTGGCAACCGTATAGCAGACAGGGCAGAATGCAGGTATCAAGTACAATCTTCTTCATGTTTATCAAGTAATCTCCTTTTAAGATTTCCTTGAACGACCAAAATTTCTTCCATGCTATATTTGTTCTTCTTTCAATTTCGTCTTCATTATTTGATTTATTGAACGATACTTGTTTGCCTAGGTAGATATAACTATCAACATATTCTATTGTGGTGGTAGTTACTTTAATAGGTTTTTTATTACTATTTGTCATTATTTTGGTTTTGTTGGCGTTCATTTCTAGTCCAACTTCCGAGCTTTCTTGGTCCAGTGAGCATAGCATTTCTTGCAGATCTTTTGACGTTTCCGCTAGTATGACTATGTCATCGGCGAATCTTAGATGGTTTAAATAGCTGTTATTTATTTTAATACCCTTTGTTGTCCAGTCATTTTTTTTAAATATGTTCTCTAATACAGCAATAAATAATTTAGGCGACAGGGGGTCGCCTTGTCTGACTCCTCTTTCAATATTTATTGCTTCACCTCTCGATTCTAATTTCACATTACTTATCCCGTTACTGTATATATATTTTATGATGTTTATGTATTTTGAGTTGATATTTAGGGTGCTTAGTGCCTCCCATATAGAACTATGGCTAATGCTGTCGAACGCTTTGCTGTAATCAATAAATCCTAGATATAGAGGCTTTTTAAATTCTTCATACTTTTCGATAATTTGTTCTAGTGCCTGGATATGATCTAGTGTGCTGAAGCTGGAGCGAAATCCTGCCTGTTCTATGGGTTGTGCGCTGTCAATGTCTTGTGTTATGCGTTTTAGGAGTACTGATGAGAAAACTTTGTAAACATTTGCTAGTAAACTTATTGGTCTATAATTGTTGATATCGAGCGGGTTACCTTTTTTATGCAGCAGTATGATATCTGATTTACACCATTGGTTTGGAACACTTTCAGTTTCTAATATAAGGTTGAATAATTCTGTGAGAGGGTGCAATAAGATTGATGCTCCTATTTTCAGGGCTTCGTTGGTTATCCCATCTGGACCTGGGCTTTTGTCTGATTTTAGTTTCTTTATTTGTAAGAGTATCTCTGTTTCGTCTATGGGTGTGGTTGTTTGTGTGTTGTGAGGCTGGTTTGATTCCATAGCTACTTCAGTGTTGTCTTCTTTTCTCTTGTAGAGGTCTTGATAAAAAGTAGTTGCCTGTTGTATAATATCTTGTCTTGTTTTGGATTCATTATATTTACTTTCAAGTTTTTGTATCCAAGTTTTGTGTAATTTCAACTCTTTAAATGCTTTTTTTGTGCTTCTGTATATGTTTATATTTGCTGTTATTACTCTTTGCCTGTACTCACTATAATCTCTTTTAATAGCTTTGCTGGTTTCTTTGTATAATCTGCTTATTTCTTTCTTTGTGTTTGTATCTTTGTTCTTTTTAATTGCTAGTTCGTTTCTTTTGTTTATTAGTGCTAATGTATCTTCACTGAATATTTTATGTTGTTTTTCTTTTCTAGAGGTATTTTCATGTGTTTGGCTGTATATTATGGCCTTTTCAATCTTATCGTAGTAAGATTGTACACTTGTAATGCCTTGTAATTTGTTTTCGATGCACAGTTTCAGGTTCGCTTTATAATGCTTTATTTCGTCGTCTGTCTTGGGGATTTTTGGTAGTGGTTTGAAATTTTTCCTGCTCTTTTTCGGTTGGTTTAGGTTAAATGTTATTCTTATTAGTCTATGATCTGTTCGATATTTTACATTATTGAGGACTTCATAGTTCTGGACTTGTTTTAGGACATTTGTCATGATGTAGTCGATTTCGTTCTTGACATTTTCGTCTGGTGACTTCCAAGTCCATCTTCTGCTGAGTCTTAATTTAAAGTAGGTATTTATTATGGCCAACTTGTATTCAAGAGCATAATTTAGTAGCCGTTCCCCTCTTTCGTTTCTTTGGCCTAGGCCATATTTTCCCATTATAAGACTTTCTTCTTCTCTAGGTTGCCCTATTTTTGCGTTGAAGTCTCCTAACACTATGACTTTCTCATTTGCCATTGTATGGGCTCTTTTTAAGTCGTAATAGAATTTTTGCATATCGGCACGTAATATGCATTAATAATTAATAAATAAGAAAATTTGGTCTCATCTTCTTGACCCAGCTGAGCTGTTCCTTGATTTACGGAGATTCGATTACGATTCGTTACAAGGAATCGGAAAACACGGTCGAATGTTTTCGACAGTTTTGCCTCTAGAAGATTACCTTTGTCGAATGCATTGGATTTTTTTGTCGCTTCAATGTAACGATTTGAAATAGAGTTTCCGTGAATCAGGCACGTAAGAGCAAGAGAAGTAAAAAGTGTGCGTGTCAGCTCCGACGCGCGACAGGAATTTTCTCATGAAACAATTTTTTTGGCTTCCGGCCTTTGGCCTAGACATGTGCACCAAGCCTGAATTTTTTTAGAGGATGTGTTTTTTTAAGGAATTTTTAGTTCGTAGTAAAAATAGAAGCAGAAAACATTGAAATCAAAGTGTTTCCAATCAAATTGAATCCAGGTTTAGGTGCTAAGAAAACTGTGCTTCCATTCAAGGTCACAGTTTTCTTTGCATAACTCATAACTAACATGTACTAGCTTCTGCCCGCGGCTTCGCCCGCGTGGATACCGTTTTCATGACTGTCTTTGAGCACACCCCGGACACTTCATACAACGGGTGAGAAATTTCATTTATAAAAACAAATGACGGAGCAAACAAAATCACGGCGAAATCCTATACGTTCGAGAACTAAACTAGCACCAATCTGTATCAATCTGGGAGAAGAGGGGGTGAGTTCGGAATCTAGAGAGCGGCAGGGAGTGTCCATACTGTATGTTAGTACTAATATGCATATTATTTAGCTTTGAGGGTGAGTGGTGCGCGAGCCAAATAAAACTTGATATCGATGCCTTATATAAAGGCATTTGCTCACTGATTCGACACGATATGACACGACATGACGCAACACGACAGTTGCTGACGTCACCGTGTCGCTTTACATTTTATATGAGCGCTCGCGCACTAATCCGATACCATTTTTTTTCCGAACGCACGCTCGGTGTGCTATATATCATTATGTCAAAATTAGTTGTCTTTTAATTTATCGGACAAGTAAGTATGTGAGCGATATCCGATACGCTTTTATTGGGCTGACACTCTCGATGTTGGCTCTTATTTTATCGGAAACTAGTGGATGCCCGCAGCTTCGCCCGCGCAGATCCCGATTTTTGCGGTTCCTGTGGGAATTTTCCAAAATTCTTTCTTAGCGGATGCCTACGACATAACATCTACCTGCATGCCAAATTTCAGCCCGATCCGTCCAGTGGTTTGGGCTGTGCGTTGATAGATCACTATGTCAGTCAGTCACCTTTGAGTTATATATATTTAGAAGAAGTAAGTGCACGAGCGATATCCGTCAGTTTTTTAATGAACTGAGACTTTCGATGTCGACTCTTATTTAATTGGACAAATAAGTGCGCGTGTGATAACTATCACTTTTTTATTGGGCTTACACAAGGTTTACACTCTCGATGTCGGCTCTTATCTTCTCGGACTAGTAAGTGTGCGAGCGATATCCGACATATTTTTATTAGGCTGTGACCCTCGATGTGGGTTCTTATTTTATCAGACAATTAAGTGCGCGAGCGATATCACACACTCTTTTATTGGGCTGACACCCTCGATGTCGGCTCTCATTTAATCGGACAAGTAATTGTGCGAGCGATATCCGAAACATTTTTATTGGGATGAAACCCTCGATTTCGGTTCTTATTTTATCAGACAAGTAAGTGCGCAAGCAATATCACACACTTTTTTATTGAGCTGAAACCTTCGTTGATGGCTTCTATTTTATCGGACAAGTAAGTGCGAGAGCGATATACGACACTATTTTATAAGGGTGACACCCTCGACGTCAGCTCTTATTTTATCGGACCAGTAAGTGCGCGAGCGATATCCGACACTATTTTATTGGGCTGACACCCTCGATGTCAGCTCTAATTTTATCGGAGAAGTGCGCCAAGGCCCTAATTGTCACTTAAGAGCCGAACCGATCATTTCACGGCGGGCGAGCCTTGATGGCGTTTGGACGAGTGCCCGGTCCTGTCTGGTGGTTTGGAGGCCGTAGGCACAGCAGGCGCCTGCCAGTATGCGACAGTTTGTTACACTCTCTTATCTGTGTAGAACATACCTGTACATACTAGCCACTGTGAAGTAATAGTAGTTTATGAAACTATTGCATAATGAGGGGTATTAAAACACGAGCATGAGTTTAAAAACTGAGCCTTGGCGAGGTTTTCAATAGTGTCATACGAGTGTTTTAATACCTAATTATGTGCAGTTTCATACACTACTTTGTCTGATCTCATATATTGAGATTGAATCAACTAAACAACAAAGATCAAAGTTAAAAGAGTACGAAAAAAAATCCCACAAAATTCAGTACATACAACAAAACGTGTCATAGTGCCAAATCCCAGCACATCACCGCGCTGTTAATAAGTTTAGGGACAACTTACACAGTCATCTGGTCCTAAACTAGGATTCCCTGTAAGGACTGATAAACATAATTACATGGTAATCAATTAAATGCTCAGCTTGATTTGGCGTGTGATAATGGTGAAAATCGTCACATCAGCCAAAAGACGCCCACTGCTGGACATAAGCCTCTCTCCCGAGTTTATTATACTTTAAAAACCGGCCAAGTGCGAGTCACATTGGGTTCCGTACCATCATACTAGATGGCGCTAGTTTCTTAACGTTTAAAAAAACACGTTTTTTTTGTATGTAGACCCCACTTACTTTTTAACTTTTTCCTATTTTTAGTATTTGTTGTTATAGCGGCAACAGAAATACATCATCTGTGAAAATTTCAACTGTCTAGCTATCACGGTTCACGAAATACAGCCTGGTGACAGACGAACAGATAGACAGACGGACGGACAGCGAAGTCTTAGTAAAAGGATCCCGTTTTTACCCTTCGGGCACAGAACCCCAACAAGTAACGTTTAAATATATACTGTTAGAGATAGCAAGCGCTGTGGCATGCGCTGACGTCACCTGGTGTCTTATGTACGCACGGGCTGCGGGGTCAGAGGACAGGGAGGAAAGCTTTCAGGCCGAAAGACATCTCTCTGCCTCCCCCGCGCATTCACGGCTAGGCAATCGGACGTGGTGGTGGTTTTGGTATTAGACGTGTGACTCGGTTGTGTGTATCAAATTTAATGGACTAATTTCCTTGTATTGTCTTTGAAGTTAAAAGTATTATAGAAATTAAGTTTTAGACTTGTTGTTTCTATTTTTAGAATAGGTTCCTCTTCTGGTTTATAAAATCAGAATTGGGATAGGAATAACACGTTGCCTAATTCCGCTCAAGGCTTTTGTTATTAGTGAATTGTTTAGATAAGAAATCTGAGTACGGTGCGAAGTGAATGTTAAGAGGTGCGACTAGTTAATTCGTTCTTTTGTTTAGTTTAGGTGTAGGTTAATAATAAATAGCATGACTTGATTCTTTTGTAACAGTTTTTGAGTGCGTGTGTTTTTTTTTTGTTTTAAGTTACAAACTAACCGTAAGTACCTTAATTTTTGTTGATTTAAAAATGTCAGGTCGTAAAAGATCAAAAAAGATCGTGACAGTCAGCATAGGAGCCGTAGTAGTACTCCTAGGCGTCGAGATGGTTCTCATAGCCATCGTAGGAGTAGGCGCCGCCGTGATGATTCCTATGGTCGCCGCGATGGTTCGCGTAGTCAGGAGTTAGATCTTATTTTAGGTAGACTGAACGCAATCGAGGATAGGTTGTCAACGTCCTCAGCGTCAATGGTAGAACCACCACGTCCAATCCGTGAATGCGAGACCCCACCTCTGTCGACCATTAAATCCAGCACGGTTACCGCGACCGGTAATACGGCAGGTAATCAACACTCGGTACCGGAAACGGCGGGAACTTGTGAATCTGATACGGGCTTTACCAGGAGCTCAACGGACATTGTTGGCGCACTATCGTCGTTATTGCAAGCGCGGACCAACCAGTACTATATATCAAACTTTGACCCCAGTATTAGTGATTTCAATGTTTGGTGCGCGGAAGTAGACCGTGGTCGCGAGTTGAATCGATGGGATGATCGTGAGTGCTTGTCACGTATTGGTAGTTCTTACGTGGTGACGCAAAAACGTGGCTCAGTGAGTGGGTTACTAACTACCGTACATGGTCTAATTTTAAAGTTGAATTTCGAGCGCTCTGTCCGCGAAATATTGATGTCGCAAACATTCTTTTCGAAACAATGAGTACCAATTCTAGTTCCTCTTCTACATATTCCGAATATGCTCGTAGGTCATTGTTACGTTTGAATGTAGTAAAGGGTGTGTCTGATGATTTAAAGACTGCGATAGTAATTCGAGGGATTTCTGACCCTCAAGTTAAGGCGGCAGCTAAAAACGCTAAGCTGCAACCTAATGATTTGGTTGAATTTTTATCTGCGTTCTCTAAACCAAAAATGGAATCGCAAAATAATCGCAATATTGTCCGTTCATCCTACAATAATTCGAATCCACGAAAACGTGATGCAACTAAATTTGATTATAACCTGAAATGTTTTTCGTGCAATGGTGTAGGACATAAGAAAAATAATTGCCCTAAGCGTCCGAAAACGGAAGTCACGGCTATCATAACGTCCTCTACCGGTACTAACAATGGAAACAAATCGGATAAGTTGTGCACGTTCTGTAAGAAAACCGGGCATTTAGTGGATACGTGTTTTGTAAAACAGCGCGCGGAGTCACACGGTAAACGAGCCAGTAACGTAAATTTTTGTCAAAAATTGGCTGCTTCTCAGCAAAGTAATATCATGTCAGCTGTAATTCAAAACGTTTCAATCGATGCGTTAATCGATAGTGGTTCGGACATCTCACTGATCTCGTCCTCAGTGTTGAAATACTTACGCTGTCATAAAAATCCGACATACCGTGTCATGCGTGGAATAGGTAGCCAAGAAATCGAGTCGACTAGTTACGTGACTGCGGTAGTCGAGTTTCCAGAGCTGTCACTTGAAGTTGACTTGTATGTGGTGCCTTCTGAGTGCATAAGTACACAAATACTTGTAGGTACAGATGTGTTGAATCGCAAGGGAATTACGTATATACGTACAAGTGACACACAACGGCTCACTAGATTAGACGAACCTGCACAAGTCCGTTGTTTACAAAGTGTAGATCCTATTACAGTAAGGACGCCTCTAGAGGGTGATGAAAAGAGACGATTGCTGTCTATAATTGATTCTTTTTCTGACTCTTTTGTTATTGGTACCGCCACATCTACTGTTAATACAGGCTGTATGGAAATAAAGCTGAAAAGTAATGTTCCTGTTAACTACCGACCATATAAGCTTTCTGCTGATGAGAAAAATCGGGTTCGAGAAATAACTAACGAGCTCTTAGCTAAGGGCATAATAAGGGAATCTCAGTCTGAATTTGCGAGTCCTATCATACTTATAAAGAAAAAGGATGGTAGTGATAGGATGTGCGTAGATTATCGTGCACTTAATGCAATAACTATAAAGGAAAGGTTCCCTTTACCTCTCATTGATGATCAGATAGATAAACTGGGTAGCAGCAAGTACTTTACCAGTCTTGATATGGCCACAGGCTTTCATCAAATAGCCATGAAAGACGATGCCTCAATAAGTAAAACAGCGTTCGTTACACCAGAAGGGCACTTCGAATATTTGAAAATGCCATATGGTTTAGCGAATGCACCCGTAGTTTATCAACGTATCATCTCAAAAACCCTTCAGCCACTAATCGAGACTGGCAAAGTGCTAAATTACGTGGATGATGTACTTATTCTGTCAAATACGGTCGATGAAGGCCTGGACCTTCTACGTAGTGTCCTCAAGACGCTTGCAGCTGCTGGGTTTTCTGTAAATCTTAAGAAATGCAGATTTTTAGAAACAGAAGTAGAGTATTTGGGCAGATTAATCAGTCAAGGTCAGGTCAGGCCGAGTCCTACAAAAGTAGAAGCTTTAGTCAAGTCTCCTAAACCCACAAACGTTAGACAAGTACGTCAGTTTTTGGGTCTCGCGGGGTATTTTCGCAGATATATACCTAACTACGCTTCTAAAACAGCAAGTATAGCGCGATTGACAAAAAAATCGATGCCTTTTGTTTGGGGCAGTTAACAGGATGCATCACGTGATTATATAATTCAATGTTTAACTGATGAACCTGTACTAGCAGTATTTGATCCAAACTTACCTACTGAACTTCATACCGACGCCAGTTCAATCGGTTATGGCGCAATCCTATTACAGGAGCATGAGGGAAAGCGAAAGCGAGTGGTTAGTTATTTTAGTAGAGCGACGCACGGTGCGGAGCCACGATACCATAGCTATGAGCTTGAGACTTTAGCCATTGTAAAAGCTCTAGAACATTTTAGACACTATCTGATTGGAATTGATTTTAAAATAGTTACCGATTGTAACTCGCTTAAGTTAACTGAGCGCAAGAAGGATTTGATTCCCCGAGTAGCCCGCTGGTGGGTTTTCAAGATTTTAGATTCACAATCGAGTACCGTAAGGGGGTCCTTCTGCAACATGCCGACTTTCTAAGTCGCAATCCGGTAAATGTATCACATATTCGTAAACCTAACAACTGGGCACAAATAGCTCAAACCGCTGATTCCGAAACGCAGGAGTTGATGGCTAAGCTCAGAGATGGAGAGTTAGATTCATCACGTTATGTGATTCGCAATAACTTGCTGTACTATAAGTATTCTGTCACTGGAGAAGATTCTCGCCTTCTATGTTTCATACCGAAGGGCCATAGGCTCAGTCTCTTACGAGTATTCCATGACGACCATGAACACATAGGTATAGACAAAACAACTGATCTGATACTTCGTCATTTTTGGTTTCCTGGATTGAGGCAATTCGCACGCAAGTACATTACACATTGCGTGGTCTGCTTATCCTATAAAAAGATTCCTAGGGCATCACGTCAGCCCATTCAATCCTGGGTGAAACCTGGTGTCCCTTTTCAGTGTATTCATATGGACGTTTTGGGTCCACTTCCAGAGTCCGAAGGCTTTAAGTACATCTTAATAATAGTAGACTCGTTTTCAAAATATTGCCTGTTGTACCCTCTCTACAGGCAGGATACAGATGAACTGAAACGTGTGTTCAGTAATGCTATATCCCTATTTGGTAGTCCATCACTGATAGTCACTGATCGAGCAAGAATGTTTGAAAGTACAAGCTTTCAAAACTGGGTAATGGAATTAGGATCTTCATTACACTTCATCACACCTGAGATGCACCACGAAAATGGTCAAGTCGAGCGATACTGCCGAACCGTGTTGAACATGCTGCGAGTGGATGTAAATAATAAAGGCACTGAGTGGTCCAAAGCTCTGTGGAAGGTCCAGTTGACCATCAACATGACTAAACAAGCAACATTGCAGACATCAGCTTTACAACTGTTGATTGGAGTGGAGGCTGTCACTCCGGTATTAAGGGCCCTGGTTCGAGATGTGGCATTGGAGAATGCTCATCCCAACCGAGAATCAATGGTCACTCTACGAAGGCAGAGGGCATCTGAGCTGCTATCTGCTAACCAGCGAAAACAGGACCAACGTGTCAATGAGTCGAGGAAGCCAGCACAAACTTTTGCTACGGGCGACTTTGTATTTGTTGGAAAAAGTTCGCAGAGTTCCGGGAAGCTGGATTCCTGTATGAGGGGTCCTTATCAAGTGATCCAGGTGCTGCCGCACGATCGCTACAAGTTAAAACTTCTCGCCGGGGCGTACGGGAAGTGTACGCAGGCTGCTGCTGAACACATGGTTCGGTGGCGTGGCGAGTGGACTCCCGATACATGCGAAGCCTTCTTTCGATGTGGTGAGTCACTTTCAGTCACGTTATGGTTGTGTTGACTCCTTAGCGTGTACTGGCAGCCGGTTTGGCTGGCAGCCGGTTTTGGCTGGCATGGCATGCTTTGAGGACCTCTGCCATGGGAAAGCGTGATATGCGACCTATTGTAGCGAGGTGGTAAGCCTTGCTGCGAGCCTATGTCACGGGGCGTGATACGCGACCTATTGTAGTGAGGTAGTTAGCCTTGCTGCGAGCCTATGTCACGGGGCATAGCAGTTGCATTTCAATTTTAATGCTTTTGTTATGCGTCACAGATGACGGAGATCCGGATCTCTGCCATTTGTGTAGTGTAGCTTTAACTTCAATTAAGTACCTACTCACTTTCTTATTTCTTCTTTGTTTTGTGCTTTACTTATGGTGGCATTAGTGCACACTTGCGACCATAATGTAAAGTACTCAATTGATGTTTTTTTTTAATCTTTAGAAGTTCTGCAACAATTGTTTGTCTTAACCTTTCTGGTTGTTAAAAATTCCTTCAACGTTGCAGATTCCGATGACCAAGCTGATGATAATCTTCAAGACTAGACTAAGGGTTGGTCGGTCGAGGACGGCCGACTGTCAGGAGAGGCCGTGTTAGAGATAGCAAGCGCTGTGGCATGCGCTGACGTCACCTGGTGTCTTATGTACGCACGGGCTGCGGGGTCAGAGGACAGGGAGGAAAGCTTTCAGGCCGAAAGACATCTCTCTGCCTCCCCCGCGCATTCACGGCTAGGCAATCGGACGTGGTGGTGGTTTTGGTATTAGACGTGTGACTCGGTTGTGTGTATCAAATTTAATGGACTAATTTCCTTGTATTGTCTTTGAAGTTAAAAGTATTATAGAAGTTAAGTTTTAGACTTGTTGTTTCTATTTTTAGAATAGGTTCCTCTTGTGGTTTATAAAAATACTATATAGATGGAACCAGATAGAGAGAAAACAAACCTGTTTGTCCTGGGTGGGAATCGAACCTACAACCCTCTCGGTCCAGCAGCAAGAACCAGACCACTGCACCACCGAGTCAATCAAAAGTGTCACATAGACATAGTTGGATCATAGTAAAAAAAAGTGTTGTGGAGAAGTGCTTAAGTTTCATTCATTATAATAAATAGTGGTTCCGTTTTTACCTTTTGAGGAATGGATCCCTAACAACCAGCCAAGTTCGAGTCGGTAGCGACGAGCGACATATTTTATTAACTAATTTCAATTCTCGCTTGGTATGTTTTTAGTATTTATTTTTTAATCCAAAATTTTGGGAATGGAGAAAAGCAAAAACAACCCTTAAAATTCACTTTTCTTGTACAGAAGATCCCCTTATTTTTTATTCTTTTGTTGTTATTATTTAATCCGTCACATTAACACATATTCTGTGAAATTTCAGTCGACCACCTCATTAATACGGTTCAAAAGATATCTTAGTAATGGCAATCTTTGAGTACTGATCCCTTAAAAATAAAGTAACTTAAATCAAAAACTCTTGAAGCAGCATCGTTTATCTCGCAAAAAAGAGGGACAGAGTCACAAAAAACCGGCCAAGTGCGAGTCAGAACCGCACACATGTAACCATCATACTAGATGGCGTTAGTACAAAGGGTTCCGTGCCATCATACTAGATGGCACTAGTTTCTTTACGTTTAAAAAAACACTTTTTTTATGGAGACCCCCTTTTATTTTTTCACTTTTTCTAATTTTTTGTAATAGTTGTGAAAGCGGCAACAGAAATACATCATCTGTGAAAATTTCAACTGTCTAGCTATCACGGTTCATGAAATACACCTTGGTGACAGACGGACAGATAGACAGACAGACTGACGGACAACGAAGTCTTAGTTATAGCAAAGTATATATATTAGTACTAACGTACAGTATGGACACTCCCTGCCGCTCTCTAGATTGTGACCTCACCCCCTCGTCACCCAGATTGATACAGATTGGGTTCAATTTGTAGGATTTCGCCGCCATATTGTTTGTTCCGTCATTCCTTTTTTGAAATGTCATTTCTGGCCCGTTATATGAAGTGGGTGTGGTATAGGGTGTGGTTATAGGGTCCCGTATTTACCCTTTTGGTGCGGAACCTTAAAAAGAAACTATAAATGTGTATGTAACTTAACTTAGTTATTATAGCTTGACAGTTGAGAGTTTAACTTCCCTACGACTCTTTTAATGTAACGTTTACCATCCGCATGCGCCCAGAGCATGGATAAACTAAAATTAAAAAAGTTCCTATTCACAGCACAGTTTTATGCAAAGTGAACTCGGATAATGATACGCACAATGAAAAAGGTTCTTCATTAAAATGTAGGGACTGGGACTTACACTCACGAAAAATGTCGGCGACACAAGGGCCCTTCGTCCTAAAATGCATTGTTGTCGCGAGAACTTTCCTATATTTTTTTTCAACCTTTGTTAGAAAACTCCTTTATGAAATTCTCTGAATATCCCTTTTAGTAAACACGACTCGAAAATCCCATCCCTTGTTCAGTGATTTTGTAATATTCAATTTTATCTATCGTTTTTATTGTTCCTAGGAACAATAGGCTAGCCAAAGAAATTTTAAATCTCCATTAACAAAGAGAATTGGATGCATGCACCTCATGGTTTTCTGGTCTTATAATCACACTAATATTATAAGTTTGTGAGTGTGTATGTTTGTTACTTCTTCACGCAAAAACTACTGAACGGATCTTGCTGAAATTTGGTAGGTAGACAGATTAAGGAATTAACACATAGGCACCCTCAAAAAGTCATAGAAACGTCCACGCGGGTGAAGCCGAGGGAAACAGCTAGTTTAATTATATTTTTTAAGTCAAAATGTCCCAAAATGAAAGAAAAAAACATTGTTTTGATACTTCATAACAGTGTCAAAGTACGAGTATATATATTAGTACTAGCACTCCCTGCCGCTCTCTATATTGCGACTTCACCCCCTTGCCACCCAGATTGATACAGATTGGTTACAGTTCGGTTGTCGAACGTATAGGATTTCGCTGCCATTTTGTTTGTTCCGTCGTTCCTTTTTTGAAATGTCATTTCTGGCCCGTTGTATGAAGTGTTCAGGGTATGACAGGGTTTAACAAATCGTTCCCACAATTTTGCTTTTAGCGTTCACAGCAGAGTGCAAAGAAGCAAAGAAAACAACGTAGGTACTTAATGCACGCAAAGTTCACCTTTCTTCCCAAAGTGCACCCTATGCACAAGGTCATAGCGTTCGTATTTCTATTTCGGGGACAAATGAGTAGATTGGTGAACAAAACTACACTCTCTTTCGAGAGTTACATCATGTGTGTTGTGTTTCCTTTGAAACAACTTTGCAAAATCAACGCTGTGCATAATAATGCGGTTTCCGACTTCCTGTTAGTTTCGCTATAAGCTAACCTCACCTTTGGAAGCAGTAATTACCAAAACAAAATGTTTCTCGTATGTTAGTGCCTTGGTAATTTTATATTAGCCACGAAACATCGATTATTATTCTTTTGAAGTGGTTATTTCTTTTTTCGGGATCCGGTAGGGCACCGCACACAGCGCGACCAGTTCACAGCTCCCGACGTCGTCCATACGATAAGTACCTCCGCTCTGGACCAGCGGGGGTCGGCCGCGCTGCGGATTTCGGAGGTTTTCTCAGTATTTTTGTATAAAACCTATAAAAACTAATTACTGATCTAGTGAGCTGATTAAATTTCCTTTTTGATTATATTTTTTTTAGATTTCTTCTATAACAAAAAAATTAAATAGAACACGATTAATTTGATATATTTTTTTTTAATTGTATTTATATTCTACATGATATTCTACAGTTCAAAATGATTGTTTTCTAATGGCTAGGTAATGTAACTACATGATACAAAACAAAAAAGAGATAGCCTAGTGCAAAAAAAATGCTATACGATAGGTACATCCGGTTTGGACTAGAGGGGGTGGGCCGCGCTGCGGATTTCCGAGGTTTTCTCAGTATTTTTGTACACACCTATAAAAACTAATTACTGATCTAGTAAGCTGATTAAATTTACTTTTTGATTATGTTTTTTTTAGATTTTTTCTATGACAAAAAATAAATAGAACACGATTAATTTGAGTTTTGTTTTTTTGGTTCCTTTTTAGTTTTTTTTTTACTATTTCTATTTACATTCTACATAAATACAGTTAAAAAAGATGTTTTTCTAATGGCTAGGTAATGTATCTACATGATTCAAAACAAAAAAAAGATAGTCTAGTGCAAAAACAATTTTAAAAAAATACTGCTTCCTTGTGTTATGTTTTTGCCGCTGCAAACAATGTTTTTATAATTTTTCTAAGAGTTTTTTCGACCAATATACGGTGATAAAATGTGATAAAATCACAACACAGTGAAGCAGTATTAGTTTTAAATACAATTTACTTACCTTTTCATGAATAATCCAGCAGAATTGATCCGAATTCGTCACGAAATTATAACCTGTACCACCAAACACATCACTTTTTCACAAGAGTTTTTTCGAAAAGGAAACTATGTAAAAATCACTTCACAGTAACGCAATAACACCTTAATATATGAATAAATTCAATTTACTGAGAATTCCGTGCTAATTTCATCAAAATTGAGACACAAACTCACAAAAATCCGGTAAATAATCAAGAAAATATGGCCGACTTATATATACTGCCCTAATGGCCGGACCTATATTTCGCGTACATTTTCGCCAAAGATTACCAACTTTTGTATATTTTTTTCAACCATAAACCCGAGCGCGTCAAAAAACTTAAAAAAGCAACCCAAATGAGCTGTTGGGCAGTTGAGCGATGTCCGGTATTTGCCCAGGCTGGGCGTTGGTCGCGTGACTAACTTTGTACATCATATCCGGTACAACATTTTTTTAAATCCAGAATTGACAAGCCCTTGGAATCATACCTGATGGTAAGGGACGATGATGCCGAAGATGGAAGCGGGCTTACCAAGATTCCCCAACGCAATAGGGATCTGGCTATCTTATCTTCAAGCAGGAACACATCCATGCTTTTTACACTGATGTTTGGTGGCAAGACTTAGATAAGATGGTGGTAGCAAGCTTTTTTAACGCAGAAGAATTGAGATGACGACTGCATCAAAAATAAATTATAAACTACTAGCTTTTTCCCGCGGTTTCGCCCGCGTGGACATCATTTTTATGACTGTCTTTGAGGGTGAGTAGTGCGAAAGCCGCAAGCGGCTCACGAGCGTGGACATGGGTTTTCTCTAGATCCACAGGAACTATATTGGGCTGTTCTGATTAGTCTATGTCACTTCCCACCCCCTCAACCCATTCTGTATATGCATATAATAATTCAATGCAATAATTATTAAATCGTGTTATTTACCACCTCCTCAACCATCTTTGTGCAAAAAATCACAAAAATCCATTGTTTCGTTGCGATGTTAAAGAAATTAACCAAAAAAGAGTATGTTTCCAGTTCCCTCAAAAACTGCATCGGAAAATGCTATTTTCACGGGATGATAAGTAGCCTATGTCCTTTCCAGTTACACAGGCTACCTACATGCCATATTTCGTCAAGATTGGTCGAGGTATTGAAACAAAAATCCGCTGTTCCGTTGCGATTTTAAAGAAATTAACCAAAAGAGAGTAAGCTTTCAGTTCCCTTAGTAACTGCATCGGAATTTACTATTTTCACGGGATAAAAAGTAACCTATGTCCTTCCCAGTTACACAGGCTACCTGCAAGCCAAATTTCATCAAGATTGGTCGAGGTGTTGAAACGTGAAAAGGTAATCAACAAACAAACTCATTTTATAATTAAACATTAATAAGGATTGATTGATTACTAATTCATATTTATATTAGTAATTGCACTATGTGTGTCGTAAATCTCAACTTTACCAATTAATGACCGAGCGAGCGCGAAGCGTGTCTTTGCCAGTTTGGGCAAAAATGATTTCGTATATCTGTCCGGCGGATGTCCTGCAGATGTCCGGTTTTTTCATCTGCAGTTCGCAATTCTCAACTGATTCTCGCAAAACTTTTGCGGGCTGTGTCGTATGTGATATGAATATTTTGTCGATTCAGTTTTTGGAAATTCCTCAAACTCGCAGAGTTGAAAACGCAAAATTTATTATATGTCAGCTATTTAAAAAAATATTTAGGTATTTAGAATATATATGAATAGGGTAATTGAAAGTATCTAAAATAAATTATAAAATATTATTTAATAGCATTTTTTTTACAAAAGCACAAAAAACTTATTCATTTGACATTTCAATCCAACTTTTAGTTTTATATAGGCATTTTAAAATCACTAAATTAGTTAGTCAAAGACAATGACGTCACAAGCTAGTAACACGATCAGTTTCTTAACAAAATGTAGTCATTGACAGTTAACAAAAAGTACCTCAAATGACTACTAGTCAAATACCAGATTGGAATGTAGAAAAAGTAATGATAAATGGTGCGTCCATTTTTCATTTCATTCTTTAAGAATTCATTCGAAAACGTCAACAGTCCATTTGAAAAGAATGAAATATTAAAGTTGGTGGCTCGATGACATGAAATCGAGCTGTCCCCGACTCCATCTCTTCCAGGCGAGCCTCGTTTGCATTATAAAGCAAACAATGATTCAAAGATATCATAAGAATTGTATTCGATAAAGCGTTTCATATTTTCCGTGCACGTCTGAAAAAATCTTTATAACTTACCGTGTTAGATAGTTAGTTTGAGACAAATTTTGGAAGGTAAAAAAAATACTTAGCAGTTTCCGATTGAGCTGAAATTTTGAATACACGTTAAATTTGGAGCACAATGCATGGTTAGC
Source organism: Coleophora flavipennella (assembly GCA_947284805.1). NCBI lineage: Eukaryota > Metazoa > Arthropoda > Insecta > Lepidoptera > Coleophoridae > Coleophora > Coleophora flavipennella. Next base: position 10,477,750 of record OX369260.1, read on the forward strand.
TAAGTGACGTCATTCTAAGTCCAATATGGCGGACTCCTTAAGATGGTGAACCAGTTATTTTTTTCATGCATCCCCATCATATAGGTATATAATGAAAGGGTTTGCTGAGAAAAATACGAAATAATAAAATTCTTTCTTTTCTTTTAGGTTTTTCAAAAAATATTTAAAAAATGACGTATCGCGGAGGCTTTGTTGTAAAGTAAAAAAGAACGGGATCGGAATCCAAAATCCTATGCAACTGATATTGTTAAAGGTCTTTACCTATACTCGTATATGAAATTGCCGATTGTATAAAAAAGTTTAAAGCTGAAAATTAATATTAAGAATAATAGCTATTAAAACAAAATTTATTCTTAAAATAGCATTAAACTATTAGAAATTAAACGGTAGTAAATTTATTAAGGCAAAAAATTTCACATTTTTAATTTTAAAGCTTAAGAGTTATCGTAGCAGATTCTTTGTGACTCATGTCATATTTGCATAAGAATTCGTCACTTTCAAAAAAATTCAAGAAAATTAACTAGTCTAAAAAATTGCCCCATCTAACAATTAAGAAAACGCCTTTTTTCCATTTAATGGTACATGTTATAGCTCAGGGGATTAGAACATGAAAGACATGCCACTAGTTACAAATAAAAGAACCTAAGTAGTGTCACCATAAGTTCAATAATAAAAAACAATACCTTTTTTTATATTCAATAAAAATTGGCATTGAATTAAAAAAACTGAATTGGCAATTTCATAGGTAAAGACCTATTAAATGGTAACTCAATTATGCAGACTAGAATAGTTGCTTTGTAATGTTAATATACTTAACACTTTTGTACTCCTCAACTAGAAATCGCCTGAAATCAACGCCAGACTGAAATGTTAAGATGTCTGAGGTGTTTTTAATGCTCAAGATCCAACATTTTTTTTAATTAGAGCGGGTCTATATGGAAAGTACTTCAGTTTCATGAGCAGTAAGCAATCTAAAAAAGATAATTTTCTTCAAGAAATACAAAAATTACAGGTGTTAGGGGAAGGAGAACAGAAGAAAGGAGAAAAACCTTTTGTTACTTCGTTTCGAGGTCTAAGTTGCTCTAGTGTGAAAATAACTAATGTTTTATCCTCTTGTTCCTCTCAACTAAATCAAATATGCTGAAACTTTTACAGTGCTCCCTGCTCATGAAAATGAACATATTTCCCATAAATATTACCTTAATACACCAACTGTTTAATTTTAGACTTGACATGCTGCATCTAATACGAATATGTCGAAGGTGATGGTTAGGTTTCAGATGGCCTTGTGGTTCAGTCCTTAACTATTTCGGTCGTGGGCGCCGAAATAACAATGCAGCTATATCTCAGAGGTACTCCTTCAATATTCTGGATCATTCCCCAATCGAAATTGTATAGGATGCCTTGGATTACAATGGATGCAAACGTGGTGATCCCAGCGATGACGCGACACGTCCGTTCAGCTCGATGCTCCGTCAAAAAGTGTCTGCCCCGAGACTGACGTCCAGCTAATATGGCTTCTCAACTCAGTGCTGCCACCTCAATCACAAACAGCCTACCGTTAATAGGTCATCTTTGCTACCACATACGATCGGCTCACGAGTACAAGCGAGTGTAACGCCACCACCGGTTTCACCCAGGTACTTATAATATACTTAACTAATACCTGACGTTTGATCCAAATAAAGTTTAACGATCTATGTAAACGTATCTCGAGCTGGTATTGGTCGTGTTTTTAATGACGCTCCGACAAATATTTAAGTTAAGAAAACATGAAGCTCTGAACAAAAAACCAGGAATACCTCATAGAACAATGTAAACGAGACTCCAGATCGCAGGAACAATACGCGGCCTGAAGGCAAACTGTTTCGTCCGGGTAAGTTTTTGTGAACATCAGCGCATGCGGCTGCTCGCGCACGCATGGGAATTACTTATTAAGGCCTTAACCCACTTACTACGGAAATTACTATTTTTTTTATAATTGCATGTGATTTGTAATCGTTCTACTAGCTTAGAAAAAAATAAATAAAAAATATTGCAATAATTAAATTTCCGGTGTTATAACAGCTGGTAGGCGTATCTGCGTTAAGATAGGTCAAATGAAAATATTCAATTAAAATTAATGAAAGACTGTGTAAAGCTATCATCACTATGGAAAAAATATTTACTTAAAATAAAAAAATATAGAAGATATTAAAAAATATTCTTTACTTTTATAGTTAATGTGGAATGAAACCAACACACAAAAATCGGTGACTTTAAGACCGTTCATTTTAATTGAACACATTTTTTTTTACTTATTTGAAAGTATGGAAAAGAATTGGGCGTTCGGTTACAACGTAACAGCCGCGTTGAAGCCCGCGTTGATTTGAACATAAAATTAATAGACTTACGTTCGATATTATTTTAACACGCATCAACCTGCTCGGATTGAGGCATCTTAGAGCCTTAAAAGCGACAAACAGAGCACGAAAACGGTCGAGAAAAATGCCACTAACATTCAAACCCATCTAGGTAATGACCGTGCTTTAGGTCAGTTGGTAGGAGCGGTGTTTTCCTATTCTTCGAGAGCAAAGGGAGATGTCTCCGCTAGGCGAGGTGGTATTCCTGGGGTCCGGCCGTGAACCAGTCGTTGATGACTGGTACTTGTATATATACTCAGTGCTGTAGAAATGTTAATAGCGCGTTCTAGATATCGTATTTATTTTTTCCTCTCGTCGGTTGTGTTAAGGTTCAGTAGCGGGTACAGTTTCCACCACAAGTTAAACTGCGTGATCGACCCTACCACGCAAGTTGCACTTAACTACGACCGCTCGACAATTATTAGTTAATATTAATACACATACGTATCAATTTACTCAACCCAAACTTACTATCGAATACTAAAACAGACATTGAAAAGAAATCTTATCAGACAAAAGACATCAACTGCAGGCGTCCCCTAAGGATTTCCAAAATGGTCGATATTGTTACAACATCTAATCTAATTCATATAATAAAACTGTAACGGGGCCGTGTCTGTCATCATCATCATCATGTCAGCTCATATACGTCCCCACCGAGGGGCTCGAGCCTACCCTGAATTAGGGCGATCGGGCCTTAGTCGACCACGCGGGCCCAGTGCGGGTTGGTCGACTTCACACACAACCTTCGAGTTTCTTCGCAGGTGTGTTGTGCAGGTTTCCTCACGATGTTTTCCTTGACCGTTAAAGCAATCGGAGAGTATATGTACGTAAGTTACGAAAAACTCATTGGTACATTGGCCGTCCGGATTTGAACCCGGCACCTCTGGTTAGGACGACCCAGTCGTTACCGGTTGAGCCACCGACGCTTTTGCTTGAGCCACCGACGCCGGCCGTGTCTGTACATAAAGTATTTTTTGAAAATAATAAATATGGTGGATATTACTAACGATATACTCGTAGAGGCCAATACAACAACTTATAATTTTTGTATGTCTGTCTCTATGTTCGCGCATCACGCAAAAACTACCAGGCTGATTTTGATGAAAGTTTGTATGGTGGTTCCTTATAGTCCGCGTTAACATATAGGATACATTTTATCCCGTAAAATTCAAAAACTCCACGCGGACGAAGTCGTGGGCACAGCTTGTAATCAATATTACAGGAAAAAAACATCAACACGAGCCACACGCTACATCTGAGGAAACAATCAAAGGAAATGTTTACCACAAACACCTTACTATGTTAACAAAACAATCATAGGAAAGACGTCTGCGCGAAACCTACTTTGCCTAAATAAAACAAGAGCCAAGAGCGTGTCAGACCAAGCGGAAAGTAAAGTTCCGTAGTCCTTTCAAATAATAAATGTATATTTAAAAAAAATCTGTTTTTTGCAGTTCACATACTGAGAACTTTTTATCAAGAATCATTATAAAACCGCCTCCGTGGCGTAATGGTTAGTCCATTTGCTTCACACCAGGAGGTCGCGGGTTCGATTACCGGTGGGGTCAACTTGTAAGACTCGGTTTGGATGCTAGAAGGCCATTTTATAAGCCCGTCTCGCTAGCTACCACCATCTTATCTGAGTTGTGCCGCCAAACATTAGTGTTAACAACATTGATGTGTTCCAGCTTGAAGATAGGATAGCCAATTCTCCATTGCGTTGGGGAATCTTGGTAAGCCCGCTTCCATCTTCGGCATCATCGTCACTTACCATCAGGTGAGATGATGCCAAGGGCTTACGAATTGTAAATAAAATAAACCGGCCAAGTGCGAGTCTGAACCGCATATATAGGGTTCCGTACCATCATACTAGATTACGCTAGTTTCTTCATGTTTAATGAAACACGTTTTTGTATGGATTATTTTTCACTTTTTCAAATTTTTAGTATTTATTGTTATAGCGGCAACAGAAATACATCATCTGTGGAAATTTCAAATGTTTAGCTATCACGGTTCATGAAATACAGCCTGGTGACAGGCGGATAGACAGACAGACGGGCAGCGAAGTCTTAGTAATAGGGTCCCGTTGTTAACCATTTGGGTACGGAACCCCATCAATAATTTTGAAGAACTATTCAACGATACCCCACACGATAGGGTAATAACGGGTGCGGGTTGGTCGACTTCTTGGTTTCTTCGCAGGCGTGTGCAAGTTTCCTCACGATGTTCTCCTTTACCGTAAGAACGTCGGATAAACTACATATGAAATAGAAATTCGAAAACACATTGGTACGTGGCAGGATTCGAAACACGGCCTCCCGGATAGGAGGTAGCGGCCGTAACCACCGACGCTGTAAACGCTGACGAAAAACTACTTCCTAAATAATCATGTGAGGCTATTTTGGGGCACAAATAATTTCAATTGTCCGCCGTCTATCCCTGGGATAGCACGGTTAATTGTGCAACACGATAAGAGAGAAAAAGAGAATTGTGCTCCGTGAGGGGATAACTAATGAGTTTTGCTTGTTCCACGAAATGAGGTTGTTATACAATTGGCCAATTCTACCGGAAACAAGATCTAAGCCTCTTTCGTTATATCCGTTACATTTCAGTTTTCTAACCTGGTAATCCGTATGTGATCTTAGACATTTCAGGTTAATACTTAACCGATCAACTGACTATAATTTAGTTTAAAGTCTGATGTGGTCACAAGATATTCAAATATCATATCAGCTCATATACGTCCCCACCGAGGGGCTCGAGCCTACCCTGAATTAGGGCAGTCGGGCCTTAGTCGACCACGTGGGCCCAGTGCGGGTTAGTCGACTTCACACACAACCTTCGAGTTTCTTCACAGGTGTGTGCAGGTTTCCTCACGATGTTTTCCTTCACCGTTAAAGCAATCGGTGAGTATATGTACGAGTACGTTAGTTTCGTAATACTCATTGGTTCATTGGCCGTCCGGATTTGAACCCGGCACCTCTGGTTAGAAGGACCGAGTTGTTACCGGTTGAGCCACCGACGCTTACTCACATATAACAGTAGATAAAATTATGCCCAATAAGTAGGTACACCCACAAAATACTCGACAACCGTAGAGCACAGATGAGATATTAGTTCATACACATTTTATTAGAACTGGGAAGGAATTGAAAATGTTATCCGCCGGTTCGATTTAATTCTAAATTAGAATCATTACTAATAATATAAATGTAAAAATGTGTTTGTTTTTACCTGTTCACGCTTCAACGCCTTGACCAATCTTAATAAAATTTGGCACGCAGGTAGCCTGTGTCACAAGGAAGGACATAGGCTGTTTTTTATCCCGTGGAAAAAGCATACCTGATGCAGTTTCTCAGGGAAATAAAATTATACTCTTTTTTTGGTTAATTTCTTTAACATTGCAACGAAACAATGGATTGTGTGATTTTTTGCACAGAGATGGTTGAGGGGGTGGAAAATGATATGATTTACTAATAGCATATCCTGACATAGTTACCGAGGATCTGGAGAAAATTCATGTCCACGCTTGCGAGCCGCTCTAAGACAGTCACAAAAAAGATTTCCACGCGGGCGAAGCCGCGGGCAAAAGCTAGTTTCTAATAATCTAACGGTTTAATATTCTGGGAGTGTCCTGAGCCGTTGTTAGGAAATGAAACCCGGGTTAATACGAGTTTAATAGCCCAATTATGAACAGATTGTTAAACGCCGCTATTTCCGGCAACACCAGTGTATCTAACTTAGTCACAAATATGTACAACTAGCTGTTTCCCGCGGTTTCACCCGCGTGGACAACGTTTCTATGACTTTTCGAGGGTGCGCAGTGCGCGAGCCGCAAGCGGCTCGCGAGCGTGGTAAAAAGTAGCCTATGTCTGAATGCAGGTCCTAATCTGTCTACCTACCAAATTTCAGCCAAATCCGTTCAGTAGTTTTTGCGGGAAAGCGTAACAGACAGACATAGTTACTTTCACATTTATAATATTAGTAGGGAGTAGGGATAAGTACAGACGTGGGACGGAATAAAGCAACTGATATCGTTTAGTTTTTTATAATGCTTTTTTTTAAAGCGTCGGTGGCGTAATGGCAAGGGCCGCTACCTCGATCCTGCCACGTATCAATGTGTTTTCGAATTTCGATTTCATATGTACGTTTATCCGACGCTCTTATACCGTGAAGGAAAACATCATGAGGAAACCTGCATGCGCCTGCGAAGAAACTCGAAGATTGTGTGTGAAGTCGACCAACCCGCACTGGGCCAGCGTGGTCGACTAAGGCCCGATCGCCCTCATTCAGGGTAGGCTCGAGCCCCTCGGTGGGGACGCATTTGAGCTGATATGATGAAGGCTTTTTTATAACAAAACTATTTGACGAAATAACTTTTTTATCCTTACTAATCCTAAATAATATTATAAATGTGAAAATGTGTTTGTTTGTTTGTTCATTTGTTTGTTTATTACCTTTTCATGTTTCTACACCTCAACCAATCTTGACAAAATGTTGTATGCAGGTATCCTTTGTCACGGGGAAGGACATAGGCTACTTTTTATCCCGTGAAAATAGCATAATCTGATGCAGTTCCTGAGGGAACTAAAAAGTTACTCTTATTTTTGGTTAATTTCTTTTATAACGCAACGGAACTATGGATTATTGTAATTTTTTGCACAGAGATGGTTAAGTAGGTGGGAAACGACAGAATTTACTAATCACCTTTAAAGACAGCCATAAAAACGATGTCCACGCGGGCAAGTATTTTATATATGAAAAAGTGTTTGTTTGTTTGTTACCTTTTCACGCTTTAAAACATTAACCAATCTTAACTAAATTTGACATGCAGGTAGTCTGTGTTACTTGGAAGGACAAAGGCTACTTTTTATCCCGTGAAAATAGCATAATCCGATACAGTTTCTGAGGGAACTGATAGAATACTCTTTTTTTGGTTAATTCGGAACAATGGATTGTTGATATTTTTTGCACAGAGATGGTTGAGGGGGTGGAAAAGGACATAATTTACTAATGTGCCTGAGGGTACTGAAGAAAACTCATTTCCACGCTCACGAGCCGCTTGCGGCTTACGCACCACTCACCCTCGAAACATTCATAAGAACGATATCCACGCGGGCCAAGCCGCGGGCAAAAGCTAGTACTGTAATAAAGCATGTAAATAAAAAACCTAATCACTCTGAGAGTAACGACAGAAGTAAAAAGACGTGTGGCACTCGGGGACTGCCGCGGTAAAGCTATTGCATAGCATTTTGTATCAACTTATGCAATTATAATTATTTATTTATTTTATTCATGCAGTATTTCTTTTTCTTTGATATTAATTCAAGTTACACTTTTTGAGCGTGGTGACCGATAAGAAAACAATTTTTTCTTTTATTAAATAAACAACAATATTTAGAAGTGATTATCGAATTTCGCGCGATGTACATTTATATAGATATAATATCATATATACTTTCTCTGCGCGGCATTCATGTGCATTATCTATACACCAAAAACAAAGGTACTGAATAGTATACGTGCTTGGTTTGATGGTTTCTGTTATATACATAATGAAGAATGAATTTATTTATATATATATATATATATACATATTGAGAATCTAAATTGAGAATTTAAACTATACGCGTGTGTGTGTTTGTGTGTATAAAAGAGGGCTACTTTTAATATCGCTCATTTTAATATCAAAAATTTAGGTCACCTTTATAGCAGTATTATATTTTCAATTCAAAATTAATACTGCATTTGTGATAATAATAAAATGTATGTTTATAGAGTACTCACTCATTTTCTTTCACTATTTTTTCGTGACTTTCTTCATTAATAATAAATGCACTTTGTTCATTCATATTATTTATTATTTATTTTCGCTTAACCGCGCTTTTATTACTTTCTTCATTAATAATAAATGCAGTTTGTTCATTCATTTTTTTTTTTTTTTTACTTCGCCCTTTTAGGGCAGGCTAAGGCTCATTGGCCATACCGCCTAGTCTTCAGTATATGTTATTCAGCAGTTATCATTTGTAGAATTCACGTCTTCAGTAATTTTGTAGTATATTTTTCAGATTATGTAGTAATTTTCTCCTTTTCAGTTTTCTAGGTCACTGTTCTTTACGTTCACATCATGTCATTGTCTATATACTAACCTAACCTACATACTCTAGCAAAATGATAGCACTTTTGCTAAAGCTTGCTCGGACTTCTTGTGGGAACTCGAAACACAGTATACACACTTTTATTTCATTATCCTACACAAGAAACACATAAATGATACTTCGCTGATAAATACACTATCAATATTACACATCGAAAACCACTAAATGTAATTTTTCGGATAATAAAAGAAAAATGACAAACTGAACGCTACAAATTCCCGCCAAAAAGTCTTGTTCATTCATATTTATTATTTATTTTCGCTTAACCGCGCTTTTTTACATCTTTGTTTTTTTTAAGCAATGGTAGTTGGAACTATACAGCCAAATATGGAATAAAATCTTTTTGTACTTTTTTTTTTAAGCAATGGTAGTTGTAACTATACAGCCAAATATGGAATAAAATCTTTTTGTACTTTTTTTTTAAGCAATGGTAGTTGGAACTATACAGCCAAATATGGAATAAAATCTTTTTGTACCTATCTCTATAAATACAAACAGCTGTGTCTTAAATAAAATCTTTTTGCATTTGATAAATAAAAAATAATCAAATCTTTTTTGTCTTATGGAGGTATATACAGTTTATGAAAAGAGTTTTATTATTCTCCGAAAATGATCAAATCTTCTTATATGTTTGTTTTGACAACCGATATTGTTGCCATGGCAACCGAGCGTCAGGTTTTTCTTCGTTACGGAATTTCTGGATTCGGTCCCCGCGCTCAAAGCCTGCGATAAAATCTATGCAATAGCTTAAAAACTTGAGGTAGTATCTACCGCTTCCCACCGTAAGCCTGATACTTAATTACTTTGTTTTATTATTATTCTTTAGTTTAGTTGTATACCCTACTAACAATAGTTTATTTAAGGATTTTGTATTTTTATTAACACAATTATGGGTCTATGAAGCCTGAAAATAAAATGATAAATAAATAAATAAATAAGTTTTGACCCTGCGAGTGTTCCTGGTACGGTGTCGTTTATATTACATTACAGTGATGGTTTTTTCACATCTCGAAAATGCCCAACGCGCCTAAAGAAGTTTTCTCTTCAAAAACCATTTATTTTCAATGACTCTCCGACATATAAATATGATTTCATACTTTTGAGTGAATTTCTTTTTAAAGTCGGTTTTTAGGTTTTTTAAACTTAAAAAATAACACTGGCCTAACCCTCTGTCAAGAGTGTGACGACTAAGAAGAATAAGAAGAACTCAAATTTTACACACTGGACGGACACACACACACACATGCATTTTTTTATGTTTTGGATTCTATTAGTGTAAGACAATGGATCCCCATCAAAATCAGAACTACAATTTTTTTTGTAATCACAGTACCTTCCTCACTTCTTCGTGCCTCGCTAACCCTTGCTAATCAGTCGCTCGAAAGTAAAAACAACGTTCCGTTCAACTTGGATAGACACCATTTTGTTCGAAATTCAAAAGAGACACCATTTGATTCAATTTGGATGGAGCGGTTTGATCATTTTAATAATTCAATTATTGTCAGACTAAAAATTCATAAAGTACAAAATTCAAACATCACATTTACATAAAAGAATATAAAAAATAAGATAAAGATCACATTCATTCAATTCAATAATCAATTAGGTCAAACAGAATAAGTCAAGTTAAAAACTAATGAATGAAATTTAATATTAAACCAAATCTGATTAAAAATTAATATTAAATTAAGTTACCAATAAAAGGTATCAATAATATTATTATGTCAAAAATAAAAATGTTGATAACAATTTTGAAATATTAGATAGGTGATTATGTCAAGGTTATCAGGTGAATAAATAACTTGCGCATTATTTTTTTAACAATGACTAGTTTTTGCCCGCAGCTCTGCCGCTTACATCGAGGATTTCTAATGCTAGGTGATAGATCTGTGCATCAACACTTTTCATAGAAAAAAATAAACAAATCGTTTGGATGGAAAAGCCGGACGGACTCGTATTACATTTCTAAAAGGAAGCGCGGTGCGCGAGCCACACGATGAATTTAATTAAGGGTGACGGTGCGCGAGCCGCAACTACGCTACACGACGAAGCTAGAAATTGAAATTGAATTGTCTCAATGTGTATGTATTTATGTATGTGAGTATGTATGTATATATGTATTTATGTATGTTTTTTGCACCTGTAGCCTAAACGGCTTGATGGATTGGAGTGCGAGGCGTCGTTATAGATTTGTCTTCATTCCGTGAGTAATATCGGATACATTTTTACCCGACTGTCCAAAAAAGGAGGTAATGTTTTCATGCAGTTGTGTTGGCAGTGGGTAGGGCACATAGCTCGTAGAACAGATGGCCGTTGGGGCAGTAAAGTTCTCGAGTGGCGACCGCGCACCGGAAAACGTTGCGAAGGCAGTCCTCCCACGCGATGGGCCGACGACCTGGTGAAAGCCGCTCTGGATGCGGGCAGCGTAGGACCGATCGTCGTGGAAATCCTTAGGGGAAGGCCTTTGCTCAGCGGTGTACGTTTTTCGGCTGATATGATGATGAAGCTGTCACGGTGACAGAGGTCTTCTGGCTTTGCACCTGCACAAACCAAAGAACACAAACATTATGCCTCATTTAAAATTTATAATTATATAGAAGTCACTTGTAGCCAATTGCAGTAATTGTTTTTAGTTTTTTTTAATATTCCAATTAGTAACAAAATCTCGTCAGCTTAATTTGATTGGTTTTTAATTAAAAATCTCGAAAGTTAATTAATGGAAGATTATAAATAAGTAAGTAGATGAATCAAGATGAGATTGCGAATTGTGTGCATAAACGTATTTGTTTTTATTATGTGCAGTGTTTATGCTATACCTCAGGACCTTCATGGGTGGTTGGGAATTTCCGGAAAAATCCGAGGAAAAAAAGAATTCCACAAAATGCAAAAAAGGCCTACAAAAAAGGAAGACTATAATGGTGGCTTCCACAACGTAACGGAAAAAGCACACAAAAATAAAAAAACGGATAGTAAGCAAAATCTTTTTGATTACCCAGACTACGTCGACTATGACGGAGACGCAACTGAAAAAGTGAGTCTTATAACATAGCCACACCCCGGACACTGCATACAACGGTCTTGAAATGATATTTCTAAAAACAAATGACGTAGCAAAAAAAATCACGGCAAAATCCTTTACGTTCGAGAATCAAACTATAACCAATCTATATCACTCTGGCTGACGAGGGGGTTAGGTCGGAATCTAGTGAGCGGCAGGGAGTGTCTATACTGTATGTTTTATACATATATACTTTGACATAAAAAAGCGTCGGTGGCTCAACCGGTAACGACTCGGTCCATCTAACCAGAGGTACCGGGTTCAAATCTGGACGGCCAATGTACCAATGAGTTTTTCAAAAAAAAAAAACTTACGTACATATCATTACCGATTGCTTTAACGGTGAAGGAAAACATCGTAAGGAAACCTGCACGTTGTGTGTGAAGTCGACCAACCCGCACTGGGCCCGCGTGGTCGACTAAGCTAATCGCCCTGATTCAGGGTAGGCTCGAGCCCCTCGGTGGGGACGTATATGAGCTGATATAATAATACTTTAACATAGCTAACATAGCTATATTATGTCTTATAACTCGAATTGCTCAGTGATCTTTCATTCTTCCGCTTTCATCTTCGGCATCATCATCACTTATCATCAGGTTGGATGATGCCAAGGGCTTTCCAATTGCGATTTATAAAAAAATAAAAAATATCCTTTCTGTGAAGCAACAAATTAAAATTCTCATTCATTTATCGACATACAAGATCACTAGATTTGATTAGCCATACAAAAAAGCGGTCACATGATTCCGGTGGAGCGCATATTGATTGATATTTTTTTCTATTAAGTTAAGTAGCAACTTATGCGACCGCATACTGGAAAACGTAGCGTAGGCAGGCCTCCCACTAGGTGGACCGATGACCTGGTGAAGGTCGCAGGAAGCCACTGGATGCGGGCAGCCGGCAGGACCAGTCGTCGTGGAAATCCTTGGGGGAGGCCTTTGTCCAGCAGTGGACGACTTTCGGCTGATATAATGATGATGAAGAGTTTTATTATAAACGTACCTATAAAAAATACTTTACGACAAGTAAACCCTTTGCGGAAAAGTTTTTAGGGTTCCGTAAACGAAGGGTAAAAACGGGACGTACGTCTGTCTGTCTGTCCTTCTTTAACCAGGCTGTATTTCATGAACCGTGATAGCTAGACAGCTGATTTTTTTTACAGATGATGTATTTCTTTTGCCGCTATAACAACAAATACTAAAAATTAGAAAAAGTGAAAAAACAAGGGGGTTCTCCGTAATAAAAACGTGTTTTTTTTTAAATATGTAGAAACCTTCGCCATTTAGTTCGATAGTTTTTAAAACATGAAACTAGCGCCATCTAGTAGGATGGAACGGAACCTTATGTGTGCGGTTCTGACTCGCACTTAGCCGGTTTTTATTATTTACTAGCTGTTTCCAGCGGCTCCACCCACGTGGACAAAGCTTCTGTGACTTAGCGAGGGTGCGCAGTGCGCGAGCCGCAAGCGGCTCTTGAGCGTGGAAAAAAGTAGCCTATGTGTTACTCCAGGTCCTAATCTGTCTACCTACCAAATTTCAGCCAGATCCTTTCAGTAGTTTTTGCGTGAAGATGTAACAAACATAAACTCACAAACTTTCGCCTTTATAATATTAGTGTGATTTTATCTTTGCAGCACGTTAATAATTTTGGACTTGTCGGATATTATTATTACTCTGGTCTTGTTCAAGATATCAAAAGTAAATAGAAGAAAATTATGTACCTGAATAAAATACTTTTTCGCAAACATGCTTGGAAATTTGAGCATTATTTTGACAACCTTCTTCGAGATAAATCGAAATTGCTGTACTGGCCAATTACAAGCAAGCAGCGGCCGGCAAAAGTTGTATGAAAATACATGTATGTCATGTTAAAAGGTCAAATAAATTACTATGTACGTAAACTCACATATGTTATGTAATTTAAAAATGGAACGATCTTTTACTTCGAAACATGGTAACCAAAGAGGTAACTTATAAAAGGTTTTATTTAAACTTCAAACTGGCTTGCAAATACAAAGCTGTTTATTGAAAAATAAAAACAAATGAACACTTTGGCGCGTGAAAAAATTATTGTTGTTCGTTGGTCGTCATTGATCTGCCTAAATAGGTACTACTTAGTTTTAATTTCCGTGCATTATTTGAGAAAAGTGCTATACAAGCCTTGGCCACAACTAGATATTGATGGCCTAACGTTATATCTGTTTTGTGTATGTGGGCTGAGGCGAAGCCGATGCCTTTATCCAAGTGTCGAAAGAGAATCTGACCCAAGTAACTAAAACCAGCCTTAAAACCATATTAAACCATGGTTTTCACGATCGACTCCACTCGAATGATCACGATCCGAGTATCATTGAAGTGACCGACACAGCATGTCCTAATACGTCCGTGTTAACTACTATTATCGTGAAAACGCGGCTTTAAAACACCGAGATCAAACACAGCCGGTCTCCACAATGCGTAAGTACGGTCCAACTAGAAAATGTGACGATACGACATTTTGCAGCAGGTCACTGACACAGCTCACATAATAAGCAAGTTTACGGAACAAACAAAATGGTGTCGAAATCCTATACATTCGACAATCAAACTGTAACCAATCTGTATCAATCTGGGTGACGAGGGGGTGAGGTCGCAATCTAGAGAGCGTCAGGGAGTGTCCATACTGTATGTTAGTACTAATATAATATATACTTAGGTCCAGGTGAGTATTCCGTACGGAAGCAATCCGCTTCGCTGTGAAAAGATGTTCTAGCGCTACTATAAGTCTCCGCTCCGGGAACCCTGGCGGCCAGTACAGATCTCCCGGATAGCTGTAAAACCAGCCTTAACACATTAACTGTCAAGTAATGTGGTCGAAAATGTCCCATTTGGGCCACTCGAGATATAAGTAGTATACATCTAGGTAGATATACGTGTAAAATAGTTTTTTGATATTAGGTGTATTTTTCATAATATAACAGTTTTTTTTCTTGCGGTCACCGGGGGGCGTCGCCGCGTACGGATTGAATTTTGCTTCACAGCGTCACGCGGGTCATAGTGGCGGTCACCTGTCTCTTTCTCACACTTTATTTCAAAGTGTGCCAAAATACTCTTTAGATATTCTTATAATGTTAAGTTTCATAAGAAATATAAAAATAAGTAATTATAAAAATAAAATAAACATTTTGTAAAGTTCCTACTGAAAAAAAAACATTTCTTCTCATTTTTTACTCAAAATCTAAAAAATAATCGTGAACCAAGTGGTAAGAAATTGTCCTGGACGCCGCGCGGGTCACTTTATACGTAAATTTGCCGCGTAGGTACGTGTGGCCGGCTGCGCTTAGCGGACAGATGAAAACTGGTGTTACTTGCCGGTCACCGGTGACCGTCGTGGCCCCTTTAAAATAGTATGGTGTCGGTTACCGGTGACCCCCACGGCATTTAACGTGTTAAAATAGTGTGTTCAACGAAAATGTGTAAATTAAAGGTCATTGGATATTCTCCTGTCGGAGGTTATGAGGCGAAATGGTTTCGTGAGAGGGTCAAGCTTGATTTTACAGGTCATTAGAGCTAAATTTTTATGGTGACCCTTCGGATCATTTAAAACACAAATTGAAAACTACATTACGTGAACACAATCAATCATGATATTGATTGTGTCATTTTTTCTCAATCAATAATATACATTTTACATTACATTGAAACTAATGAAATGGAAACAAAAAGTGTGAACATGTATAAATATTTTAATTTCAAAATCCAGTGAATTGACTCATGATGTCAGCTCATATATGTGCCCACCGAGGGGCTCGAGCCTACCCTAAATTACGGTCGGGCCTTAGTCGACCACGCGGGCCCAGTGCAGGTTGGTCGACTTCAAATACAATCTGCGAGTTTCTTCGCAGGCGTGTGCAGGTTTTCTCACGATGTTTTCCTTCACCGTAAGAGCGTCGGATAAACGTAGTTATGAAATCTAATTTCGAAATCACATTGGTACGTGACAGGATTCGAACCACGACCTCCCGGGCAGGAGGCGGCGTACCTAGCAATTACGCCACCGACGTTCTAACGGTCCTTTACTCAAGCTGTCGTAACTCAGTGCAATTTGTGTGGCTCCATCAATCACACAGGTTAACTGACCAAAAGCGCGGCCATAAACTGGTTAGGTTGTACTGTTAGTGGCTTTTATGTCCACAGTTTCCGTGTTTCGCAGGGCACTTCAAACTGTTGCTGGTGGTATTGGTAGTGGGCTCCTGTTTTTCGGTCCAATAAACT
Source organism: Coleophora flavipennella (assembly GCA_947284805.1). Taxonomy (NCBI): domain Eukaryota; kingdom Metazoa; phylum Arthropoda; class Insecta; order Lepidoptera; family Coleophoridae; genus Coleophora; species Coleophora flavipennella. Next base: position 10,493,624 of record OX369260.1, read on the forward strand.
TGCATGTATGGTTGGCTAGTCCAGCCAGCCCAGGTCATTCCAAAAGCACAGAAGTCTCAAGACATGCACAGGTAACTGGATGACAGTCATTCAACCGTGTCAAAGGCCTAATAGTCGGCTTGAAAACTTCAGATTCATGTCACCCACGAAGTTTCTTCTTTGAGTACTGGAAACACGAAGAAACTGTCAACTTATGACAGGCGCCTGCCGGATACTTAGGGGTGAAGTACAATGTCAAAGGCCTAATAGTCGGCTTGAAAACTTCGGATTGTGGCATCCGCCATCAGCTCTACCACCTCCATCAACCTGGAGTCGGCCCTTATGTGTGAATTATGACTTAAGCTTCCCGAGTTTGGGAAGAGACCCTTGCCCCAGTGGTGGGGACGCTATAAGTTGTTAACGATCCCCATATAGCCTGGCGTCACAACAATACAGGGTACATAACAATGTAAACAACAAACGAGTGACATTTGTAAGTTTGTGCCGCAGGCGAGGGTTTACTATCGTCACGACTTTGCGATTTACGTTTTACACCTATGTAGCCTACGGCGTTATTCAATACAGTTGTGAAAAAACAGGTAAAATAAAAGAGGACGATAACAGAAAAAAAAATACATGTGTATATACCAGCGCCCATTCAGCTCCAAAACCCCGAGAGCTTTCAGCTCGAGTTGCACAATCGTTTCGAATGCCTAGGAGACTGCGAGAATGTAGACGATTATAATGACAGGTTCGTGGAAATTGTTCAAACGGTCGGGTCTAAGATTTTTAAAACTCGCCGTTCAAACAGAACCAAAAAAATCTCTGACTTCACCAGCAACCACATGGAAGAAAGACGCAGATTGGTTTTGCAGTCCTCTGAAGACGCTACTCAGTATCGGCAACTAAACAGGCAGATCTCTAAGTCCCTAACTCGCGATTTACGCCAATATAATACAAATTGTAATAAAGAGGCGATTGAGCACAACAAAGGCTCAAAAGTGTTCGCGAGAGATCTGTCTGTTGGACAAAGCCAACTGACCAAGCTGAAGACTGAGGACGGCAGGACCATATCGTCTAAGACTGAGTTGCTGGAAGAAGTTGAGAAGTTCTATGGACAATTGTACAAGACCACACGTTTGCCTGTCAGCGATCTGGCTGAAGACCCAAGAGCCAGACTAACCCGACACTATACCGAAGATATCCCAGACGTCAGCCTGTACGAGATTAGGATGGCTCTCAAACAGCTCAAGAACAACTAGGCACCGGGTGATGATGGAATTACGGCTGAACTTCTGAAAGCAGGTGGATCACCGGTACTAAAAGCTCTTCAGAAGTTATTTAATTCCCTTATACTCGAGGGACAAACGCCTAAGGCATTGCACAGAAGTGTGGTCGTGCTTTTCTTCAAAAAGGGTGACAACACCCTGCTGAAGAACTACAGACCCATCTCACTTCTGAGCCATGTCTACAAGCTGTTTTCGAGAGTCATTACGAATCATCTCGCATGCAGGTTTGACGACTTCCAGCCTCCCGAACATGCCGGTTTCCGAAAAGGCTTTAGTACTATAGACCACATACATACGCTGCGGCAGATTATACAGAAGACCAAAGAGTACAATCAGCCACTGTGCTTGGCGTTTTTGGACTATGAGAAGGCCTTTGATTCAGTCGAAACCTGGGCTGTGCTACAGTCTCTCCAGCGGTGCCAAATTGACCTTTGATACATCGAGGTGTTGAAGTGTCTGTATGGAAACGCCACCATGACCAGAACTCGAAACCTATCCAGTTGCAGCGAGGGGTGAGACAGGGAGACGTTATATCTCCGAAACTGTTCACCGCCGCCCTGGAAGATGTTTTTAAGCTTCTGGACTGGGGTGGCCTCGGCATCAATATCAACGGCGAGTACATATCCCACCTACGATTCGCTGATGATATCGTGGTCATGGCTGAGACTATGGAAGACCTAAGCACAATGCTTGATGGCCTCAGTAAGTTCTCTCAACAAGTGAGTCTTAAAATGAACATGGACAAGACGAAAATAATGTTAAATGTCCGTGTCGCACCCACTCCTCTAAAGGTTGGAGACTCTACACTGGAAGTTGCTGACGAATATGTATACCTGGGACAAACAGTCCAGCTAGGTAGTTCCAACTTCAAGAAAGAGATCAATCGACGAATCCAACTCGGCTGGGCAGCGTTCGGGAAGCTTCGCAATATCTTCACGTCCCAAATACCGCAGTGTCTCAAGACTAAGGTCTTTGACCAGTGTGTGTTGCCAGTGATGACTTACGGAACTGAGACATGGTCGCTTACTATGGGCCTCATAAGAAGGCTCAAGGTCACCGAAAGGGCAATGGAGCGTGCTATGCTCGGAGTTTCTCTGCGTGATCGAATCAGAAACGTGTAGATCCGCAGGAGAACTAAAGTAACCGATATAGCTCACAGAATCGCTAAACTGAAGTGGCAGTGGGCAGGGCACATAGCTCGTAGAACAGATGGCCGATGGGGCAGTAAAGTTCTCGAGTGGCGACCGCGCACCGGAAAACGTAGCGCAGGCAGGCCTCCCACGCGGTGGACCGATGACCTGGTGAAGGTCGCGGGAAGCCGATGGATGCGGGCAGCGCAGGACCGGTCGTCGTGGAAATCCTTGGGGGAGGCCTTTGTCCAGCAGTGGACGATTTGTGGCTGATATGATGATGACATACCTATAAAGTTTAATTTACGCGACTTGAGGCACGTTTTAAATGTCAGAGGGAGTAATCTCACATTGTTTTTTTCTGTACATAAAGAGAAGTATATTTTTTATCACATAGTTATTAACTATTCATTATTTTATTCGTATTCACAACTAAAACAACTCAATGCATTTACACAAAAAGAAAGTAGCTAAACACACATTCTGCATGCGTAAGTTTTTTTAAATATTGTCTTAGATGGATTTAATTATTTAATATAATATAATATAATACAGGCTTGGGATAATATTGTGAGCAATAAAACCTCCTTTGAAAAGATGAACAATAGTTAATAACTTCAAGTAACCTATGCATCATCAATATATTTTCTTCAAACACGGGCCACCGTGGTATTTATTCTCATTTCTTCACAAAGATATAACCCAAAAGAATCTAAACAACTAGCAATATGTAACCTCTCGTAGAAACAACCTATCTCTTACGATGTAACTAGTATCTCATCTGTGCTATCTCTTTTAAAATTCTCCTTTCAAAAGTCTTAAAGACGATTCTGTATCTTTGGCCATTACATTTTTTTATTTTCTAGAAATGTCTTGTTCCTCCGACTTAGAAATTAAAAAAAGTGGCAAAGAAAAAAGCACATGTGCGTTAAAATCAAAGAAAATTACTACTTCTTGAAAATAAGTAATACGATTCTAATGGAATTTTACACACATTAAGTTACGAAGTTTTCATTTGTAGATAGATAACATTTTATTTACTTTATTTTTTTTAAATCTGCGAATTCGAAAACCTTAAATCACTAACTAATTTTTTGAAAATGTAATCTATCCACAAACTAGAATTTTGCTTTTATGTGTAAAGTATCATTAGAAATGGCCCATCCATTTTCAAGAAGTATTAATTCTAAGTTTGTATGGGAAACTATCTTGTATTTGAATACGCTCTCAATTAAACAGATTAAATGTTTTTTCTCTTATATAGATTGAAAAACGTCGGATATCAGGAAAGAAAAGGTAATTGCAAACTCGTGAGTAAGCCCTCTTCTGCGGCTCAGGTTACACATGACATCTCGTTCGAAATTACCTATTTAAAACACTTGAATCAAAATGTACTATTCATCATCATACAGGGTTAGGTCATCTTAACATTACTTTAGAACTCAAACACACTCTCAATAACATATTTACGAGTCTGAAATAAATTCCACTAGCCCGCAATTAAGGCCAAGATCTTTCAAATCGACTTGTTGACTCAATCTTAAGGCAAAGTATATATATTAGTACTAACATACTTAAGGTCGGTAATGGTCGTTGTTTTGATCCAGATAAATATATGTTGTTGTTCGAGAACTGTTCTTGATTATTCTAAGGCTCAAAACACGATAATTATTAGTTCTCTCGCTCATAAAAAAATGCAAAGATAGGTTAGTTTATGACCATTTTTCAAGTTTTACTTAAAGTTTATTAACACTATAAATAATTAAAAATAGGAAATTACATTGTCTTGTAGCACGACTTTTTAGGTAGGTAGATAGGGTGTGGGTTTGAAAAGAAGATGAAGAAGATGCGTGCTACAGAATTCAATTTAATGCTAAAAATAAGACCTAAAAAGAATTAGTATACGAAAATTAGAAAACATTAGGTATACATATTAAATTTACACTTTACACTAACGAATTAAACATATAATTACATATTACCCAAAATGGGTCTTTTAAAAGGAGCAGCCTGTAAATATATCTGATTTAGGTAATTTTTGTGATTGTGTTCGTAAAGAATTTAAATTCATTTTGTCACAAAGATTGACAGCGCATGCGTGGAAAATAAATAGATGGAATGAAAAGAAGATCGGATGAAAGAAGAATGAATAACAGCGCACCGCACTACAGTCTACATTATACTGAGGCTAGTTTTTTAAAATTATTTTTACATAAAAATAACAACGAAAAACATCGAAAAATTTAAAAGTGTGGTTATTTTCTTCCCTCTTTACACGTAAAAAAAACAATGACAAAAGTTTTAAGGGCTGCCGGGCCTTAAAGTAAGTCTAGACTAGCCAATCAAGTGCCATGACTGGAATCGAACCCAGAATCCACGGAACAAAAACTTCCTCTCGGTTTACGAGTGCTGCTCACACTGTTTTCATAATTAAACTTGATTGACATAAACATTTCGACCTCGAGATTATGATTGAACCTTTGCTTGGTATAAAAGACATCCAAATGTGAATGGAATTTCTAAACGATGTAACTTCTTTGATTAATTACCTAAGCATAGCATACGGGATTTATAATCCGTAATAAAGGAACCACAGAGAAACAAAATTAAAGTCTTTCCCTATTCAATTTCACCTTTTATTATTTCGTGTTTGTACGAGCGTCGAGCGCACAATAAAATTATGGCGTCAGAAATTTACCAGATATTATTTATCGCAAAAATATTTCATTCTCCGAGTTATATACTTACAGGATGTTAGGTAAAATCCTTACTTATGTAATAAAAATGTGTTTGTTTGTTTGTTTTTTTTTTATCACGTCGCAACGGAGCAGCGGATCAATGTGTTTTTTCTACAGAGATAGTTGGCGTGGTTGGAAGTGACATAGGCTACTTTTTATCCTGCGAAAATATCCGAAACAGTTCCTGGGGGAACTAAATATATATTTTTTTGGGTTATTTCTTTCACAACGCAATGGAAGAACGGACGGAATGGCGTGATTTTTGGAACAGAGATAGTTGAAGAGGTGGAAAGTAACAGATAGCCTGAAATGGTTTTCGAGAATTTTCTGTGCAAGCAGCTCGCGGCTCGCGCTTCACTCACCCTTAACTACAATCTTAGAACTATGTCCACATGAGCAAACCCGCGGGCAACTAGTACATCAGATTTTTTAATAGGCTTCTACTCGTGAAACTGAACAACAACTATTCTACAATTTTCCTGAAAACATGAAAAATAGTAGATTGTTTACCTAGAGAGCAAACAACTATTTTAAATGCGAGAGTGTTTTTATCACGCTTTTATTAGCTTTACCTGTATGTTTGTAAACTGTATGTTTGTATGTAACAGACTCCTTTAAACTCGATTTTGATCCACTTTACAAGGACACATTTAATTCAAACTTTGTAGAGTTATCAAGAATCAGCGACAATATAATAATTTCATAAGTTTGAATAAAAAAATAAATACAGTATAAAAAAACTAAAAAACACGCTTTTAAAGTACATCAAACTAAAAAATAAAAAATAAATCTTAATATAAGTTGAAAATAATAATTAACAAATTACTAGTATTATTGTGAAAAAGTGTGGGTTGCTCGATAGACGAAAAATATGGCACAGAGCGCCCCACGCTTTTTCACAATAATACTAGTAATTTGTTAATTATTATTTACAACTTATATTAAGAATTATTTTTTACTTTTTAGTCTGATGTACTTTAAAAGCGTGTTTTTTAGTTTTTTTAAACTCTATTTATTTTGATTCTAGAGCGGAGCAAAATATTCTAAGTAGAGTCCTGAGTGCAGCGAGGAATTAAATGTACGTCACTCGAGTTTAAAATAGTGTTGCTGCTGAGGTGGACACTTTTTATCACCTCTATGACAAAATAAGTGAGTACAAGTTATGAGTTATCAATAAGAATAGATAGTTAATTTATTTACATACAATTAGGAACAAAACGACATATTATAGAAACACATTTTTCGAAAAAGATTTCGCTCCTCTTGCAGTTTTCCAAAGGATGCAATTGTTATATGCCTATATATATTTTGGAGCGCTAGGAGGTGGCGCTACCTGTTTTGTGTTGAAACGTCAAGCGGTTAGCTATTGTAGTGATAATAGGTCATCTTTGGCTAGGGTGTGGTCGGTGCGGGGCTGGAGCCTAGTTTTAGTTGGAAGTGTTGTTACTCTTGTTTGTTTAGCCAATCAGAATTGTTGTGATTATCGAAAACAGACGGAACAATCAATGGGTTACAATGCAGCCAACCTACGGAGGCTACGATCGAGGCGCCAATTATTTTATGAGCAGTTCTGATCAAGCAGCTGAACTGTCAACTTGGGTAGCGAGCCGCGTGCCGAAATCACCACGTTTCTGAAAATAATCTTTTTTCATCCGCATTATCCTGGAGCCTATGTTGTAAACGTGTGTGAATGTGTACACTGTAGAACTTTTCAAAGACAAGTTTATTTCTGAGATCCGGCCCAAGCCTTTCGGTTCCCAGAAATATAATTTCCCCGGAATTTTGAGGGTAAAAGATATTGTATCTCATTTTTAGCATCCGATACAATATTATCAGGAGCTATATAATATCATACTCGTACTTTCATTGTTACTGCTTGAGAAAGGCACTTTAAAAAAAATTAAAATTAAGAAGGCATAAATAAACATAAAAATTTATTTACGAAGTTAAAGACAAATAATATAAACTAAGAACAGATAACAGAACATTGTGTGTGTGTATACTTGTGTGTTAGTGTGTGTGTATGTGTGTGTGTGTGAGTGTGTGTGACATGCATTTCGCGCGTTTTTTCTTTTTGCAAAATTTTTTTTATTTGGTCCACGCGCGGTTTCAGTTAAGAAGGTCGTCCCTGGCCGCATATGGACGGTCGCCGTATTTCGCAGTCCACTGATAATTTGAAACCAAGAAGTTGTTTTATAAAACAATTTATTTACGATCGCATAGCCTGTCTTAAAAAAAACTTATATATGTTGAGATATAACGGTCTAAATATAACATATATAGTTTTACTTTAGACCGTTATATTTTAGCCTATATTTTTTTTGTAAAAGACGGGGTAATATTTATAATATCCGGTCATAAATAAACGGTCTTTTTAAAAGCTTTTATTTAATTTTTAATGTATGTATTTTTGTTCGGATGAAATCTTGCAAGTTAAATTTGACCCACATCCCGGTTTCCGATTGAGCTGAAATTTTGCATGCATATGTATATCGCGTGACAATGTAATATTAAAAGCTTGTACCTAAAGTTTTTAGGTTTTTCGATTTTTTTTTATAAAACAACTTCATGTTTTCAAATTATCACTAGACAACGATTTGTGCGGATGGCGGCCAGGGATGGCCTTCTTAAGCAGGCCATTCACGTTACGACTGTTGCACGAACCGTGAATCGAGAAGGACACAGCTATAGATTTACTAACAATAACCACAACCATATTCCAAATTTAAATAATTTTTCCTCCCTAGGGGTCAAATAGCTATTTTGGTCCCTATTTACGAGGAACCTTACAGCTGTTTTTGAATAAAATGTTGTATTGTAAATCCCTGTCTTACGTTTACCTGTGTCCCTCTCAACCGTAATGTGAATGGCCACTTATTTATACAATGTTCGTGATCGATCTCTTTGGTGATTGGAACATTTACTAACAATATCTACATTCGAAATTTAAATCATTTTTCCTCCCTAGCAGTCAAAGAGCTATTTTGGTCCCTGTTAACAAGGAACCAAACAGCTGTTTTGGAAGAGATATGATAAAAACTTTGACTTTCCATGCAAACTTGTCTAATCAGCTGATCGATTTGTATGATTTTTTTTGCGATTTCAGCAAAGTTGTACAAAAAGTGATCGAATCAGAAACGAGGAGATCCGCTGGAGAACCAAAGTAACCGAAATAGCTCACAGAATAGCTAAACTGAAGTGGCAGTGGGCAGGGCACATAGCTCGTAGAACAGATGGCCGATGGGGCAGTAAAGTTCTCGAGTGTCGACTGCGCACCGGAAAACGTAGCGTAGGCAGGCCTCCCACACGGTGGACCAACGACCTGGTGAAGATCGCGGGAAGCCGATGGATGCGGGCAGCGCAGGACCGGTCCTTGGGGGAGGCCTTTGTCCAGCAGTGGACCATTTTCAGCTGATACGATGATGATGATGATGACTATGTACAAAAAAGAGGAGTAGAAGCTCTCTCAAAAATATGTTCTACTCTTCCTAACATCCTGTATTTACCTAACCGCAGTTTTTATAATAATAAATATCTTTATTCTTTCAGACAGTTTCAGTCCATTTTTGTTAGTACACACAACTTTAATAAACTATGTTAGTAATTAATAAATATAATAAAAACACACAGAAAAATAAAAACATAATTAACATTTATTGATAAGTATATTGACCCAATGCTTAACATTGGGACAATCATACTTGTCGGAAAACACTTTCAGGACGCCGCTGTTGCTGTTTCTCACTCTTGACAGTAGCGATGCTATTTTTTTGCGTATTATAGCATGAAAGCCGTCTGTTCGAGTCTCAGCAAACATAGCAGACGCACTACAAAAACGAGGCAACCTCAGCAGCGTCCTGAATATGTTATTGTATTGGACCCGCAGGGCATTAAGCGATTTCTGAGAGTAGCTAGTCCATAGGCTGCTCGTGTAAAAAGATTGACAGTATGATTTGAAAAGTGTAACTTTTACAGCTTCCGAGCAACGAGCAAACCTTCTGGCCAGCATATTGCCTCGTACCGCCAATGCCCTGCGTTCCCTTTCTATGTCTGTGTCGTCTTTTTGATCGTCGGTAATAAAATGTCCCAGATATTTAAAACAACCTACTCTTTTCAGAGCCACCTTGTTTAGAGTTATAGGTGGAACAGAAAACGGAATTTTATTACCGGCTTTAAAAATGAGAAACTCACTTTTTTTTACATTGTAAGTTAAGCCATGAGTATTGGCGTAGGACTCACACACCCCAAGCATTTTTCTGAGCATTTTTATGACAACAAAGCACAAACTGAGGCCTTGTTTACTAAAGGGCCAAATAAACGTATAAAACACATTGTAACGAATCGTGGAAATGTGTCAAGGCCACAAAAACAAGGACCTCCTGATTGCGAAAACTATATTTATACTTTAAGAGTATAAGAAGCCATCAAAAGCATGACAGAGCGGAGAATAAAATCTGAAATGATTGAGCTTACTCATAACTGGGACTGGCCTCCTTCAACGGAGTACTGGGCCTACCTTAAGCAGAGACCGATGCCAAAGCTATTAAGGTTATTTCCAATTATACAATGATGAGTTAAGTGTTGTATTAAATCAGTTAATGCTCTGGTTTGGTAACTATGCCCATTAAACTGGATAAATTTCTCTAAAGGAGTATTCACGATTAAAATACTGAAGTGACTACCTCCGTGGCGTAACATCCGGAGGTCGCGGGTTCAATTCCCGGCGGAGCCTAACTAAATTTGGTTGGTGGAAGGGCTAAGCCCGCCTGGCTAGCTATCACCAACTTATCTAAGTCTTGCCGTCAAACATCAACGTTAACAACATACATGTGTTCCGGCTTGAAGATATCCAGTTCCTCTATTGCGTTAGGAAACCTCGGTATGCCCGCTTCCCGATATTGGCAGGAGCTTACCAATTGTACATTTTAAAAAAGGTATATTTTTGTTTTTTAAACAATATCGCTCGCTTCATGAGACCTAATAACTAAGTTACTAAGAAGTTGGATGCATTTCTTTTATTTCGCTTTGATTTCGTTGATTTTTTTAAGAATAAAAACCCTTATCGCCTGATGTTTTTTTCACTATTTTTATACTCATATTAAATCATGTTACAATGCACGCATTCTTAGAGAACAACCTGGAATCTTGTTAAAAACATTTTGTTTGTCTTTTTTATATTTTTTATATCCACGTTAAGTGGGCTTACCAAGATTCCTGGGCTTGCAAGATTCATATTATCTAACGTATCTAAGTCCAGATTTTTTTTTGAATATTTGACAAATTTCAAACATATACTAGTATTGAGAACGTGTTTACAAAATTTCTAAAAACTTTGATTTACATTCAAATAAGAACCAAACTTAATTTGTGTGTGGAGCTGGAGCGCCTTAAGGATTCGTCCATCACACAACGTCAAATTAATAAAAAATGTGATTTTTCACACAAGAAACAATTACCTATCAACCTACAAACGCAATTTTAATTTTCATCAGTCAGACTTCTGGCAATCACGCTACACGGGTGTATTTCAGAGCCCCATAAAATGTCCAAGGTGAACAATTGATAAACAAATTAGTCACGCTTGATTAATGACGGAATGAACTGTACCTACCTGTTCATTTATGTATTTCGCTAAGAATTCGCCATTGTGTTAAGGTAAAAAGCGTGATAATGCAGCGGGCTTTCAAAGAAAATGCAAGTCAGCCCTGAGAGAAAATGTTTTATTATTACATGATAGGTAAATTATTTGTTGATAAAACTGAAAGCTTTTTCTTATACAACTTATTGACTTCTCTTAAATATTTAACAGTTGATTCGCCCTCAGAGCATTTGCTAATTTTGTATGGGAACTCAATAGGGATGACGAAAGCTAGTCATCTGATTTACTTTTTATAATCTGTCAAAAACCACATTTTGTTCTAAAAATGTTTGAAATACCTAACGTCATAGTTTTGCAACGTCATTTATGTACTCATTTTGTGATTTCGATTAATCTAAAATCGAAGACTTGGTGGAAAACAAAACGAGTAAGGTTTTCCGAAGTTTAAGTAGAAGGCCAATTTAGTGATCAAGAGTTCATAATTTATTTCTGATGCTGTCGTCATCCCTTTTTTTGTGATTTCAGCAAACTTATGAGTACAAATTAGTTTAGTTCGTGTTCAGTAGAAACCCCCAAATTTTAAATTATGGAGATGTTTTAGAACGAATCCCTCGTGCACCAGTAAAACTCGCACTAGGAGTTTTTTTTTAATCTTTCGTGCACGATGCAATTTATACTTTCGATAGGGAATGCAAATAAAAACAATCAATCAATCAAATATGCTTTATTGTACAATAACAATAATAAATATATAGATAATAGTACAGAATACAAAGTAAAATTTTAAATTGTACAATGTAGGCGCCGTTATTGCTTAAAGCAATTTCTTATAGAAAACCCAGAGAATTGATACAATTTAATAAAAATAGTATATTACGAATAATCACGATATTTTGACTTAAAGCTTCACGTTACTAAGAGACATTTAACTCCAAATATCTTAGTTACGTGACGTTTCAGGTCAAAATGTCTTGATACATTAATAAATAATAAATAAATAAATAATAAATCTTTATTGTACAAGAGAAAGATTACAAGACTGTGAACCTTAACTCCTAAACTAACTCATAAGTTAGGTTAGTTACAAAAGCAAAATAAATAAAAAAACTGAATTAAGTAAAAAAAATAAAAATATCTTAACTTAAAGAACAAGAAATAGTTTTTTCGAAGATATGCGTGCGTGTGTGTGTGTATGTGTGTGCGTGTGTGTATGTGCGTGCGTGCGTGTGTTTTATTCTATTATTGCCCGCGGCTTCGCCCGCGTGGACATAGCTTTCATGACTCTTTTTGAGGGTGAGTGGTGCGCGAGCCGCAATCAGCTCGCAAGCGTGGACATGAGTTTTCTCCAGGTACCTCAGGAACTGTATCGGGCTATTCGGATTAGCAGTCTTTGTCACTTCCCACTACCTCAACAAAATATATACAAAAAATCACTTTAATCCGTTGTTCCGTTGCGACGCCACCGACGTGCGCGAGCGTAGAAAACAGTTGTCCCCAGATCCCTCGGGAACTATGTCAGGATATACTTATTAGTAAATTATATCATTTTCCACCTCATCTCTGTGCTAAAAATCACACCAATCCATTTTTTCGTTACGATTTTAAATAAAACAAACAAAGAGTATTGTTTTAGTTTCCTCAGGTACTGCATCGGGCTATGATAATTTCCACAGATAAAAGGTTGACTATTTCATTCCCAGTGATACAGGCTACGTGCATACCAAATTTCATCAAGATTGGTAGAGGTGTTGAAGTGTGAATAGGTAACAAACAAACACATTTTTACATTTATAATATAAAGTAAGGATTTCTAAATCTTAAATAAAATATAGAGCGTCGGTGGCAAAACGGTTAGGGCCACTACCTCCTGTCCGGAAGGCCGTGGTTCGAATCCTGCCACTTACCAATATCTATACGAATATCGATTTCATACTGGTATGTACGTTTATCCGACGCTCTTACGGTGAGAAAAACATCGTGAGGAAACCTGCACACGCCTGCGAAGAAATTCGAAGCTTATGTGTGAAGTCAATCAACCCGCAATGGGCCCGCGTGATCGTCTTAGGCCAGATCGCCCTAACTCAGGGCAGGTCGAGCCCCTTGGTGGGGACGTATATAAACTGATATGATGAAATATTATCAAAAAACTAATTCAAATCATTATAGGTATCAATCTTGTAATAAAACTTCCTAACAATATTAATATAGGTCAAATACTCGAGTCGTATCAGCTCCATAGGAGCCCAAGACGCACTTCTCGTTGCCGCGCTGGATGGCAATAGACAACCTTAGCAGCAGGTAGGACCTCACGTCACATCTTCTCTCTCGAAGGCGAAGGCCAATCTTCATTGTGAAGGCAAAGGCCTCTGAGGGTTCAGCAGCCGGTTGTTTCACAGACCAGCGGCACAAAGCAGTAATTTGCCTCCAAGACCAAATACTTATTATGCTTCTTTCTCACCGCAAATTGAGCAGCAGTACCGTACGGGTGAGGAGTGAAGCAGAAAAAGTGGCTTCCCAAAGCAGACACGTTCCTCTCTGCCATATAGCACCTGTTTAAACCCTCCGGCCTTTTGCCATCAGATCGCCTAAAACCCGGTCGGCGGCTGCATCAAAGATGGAATATTCTATCTGGCCGAGACCAGTACCCTCCGAGTGAGGTCATTAAGGAATTGGTGACGTGTTAATCTTCACAAACACTACTGCAACTCAGTGAGTGATGGTCAATTGCCTCCACCGAGGACCCGCAAATACATTGATGAGGTTCACAGATATTGATATTGCAGGCGGAGAGCAACTGCCACACGCAAATAGTCGCCGTCAGAATGTTAAACTCGATTTATGTGTTTTTATTTTTTTACACGATTGGAATCTGTAAAAAAATACCTCTCTGTTCGTCTATGAAACACATCGCTACGTACCATAGTTCCAGAGTTTAAAGTAGCGTATGCTGAAAAATACACAAAAGAATACCACTTAAAAGTATGAAATAATATTGTTATGTTTGAATACAACTTAAGCGCGTTTTATTATCCCTGCAGTGCCATCTATTGACATTCTGCTACTATGATTATAATGATTGGTATGTGTAGCTAATATACAGAAAAAGTTCTCTATTGTTATTATTGTAAGTATCGATAGATAATTTCCCACGGGACCTCCTTAGTTTTCCGGGATAAAGAGTACCTGACTATACAATGATGGTCAAAACACCCCATCCCAATGTAAAGGTTTCATATTATTACGTTGAGTCATTCTAAAGATACAATTTTTTGCATTCCTGTAGGAACCCTAATTTTTTTGGGATTCACAATGTCCCAGTTTAAGTTCGCGATAAGGGTACCAACGTGTAAAATTTAAATGTAATATGTCAAGCCACATTTGCGTGGTGAGCCATTCTATAAATGAATACTTTTGATTTTCCCACGGGAACTCTTGAATTTTCTGGGATAAAAAGTATCCTATATGTTAACCCGGGCTATAAGGAACCACCATACAAAATTTCATCAAAATCGGCCTGGTAGTTTTTGCGTGATGCGCGAACATACAGACAGACAGACAGACAGACAAAAATTCCAAAAGTTGTTGTTTTGGCCTCTGTATCGTTAGTAAAATCCACCACAGTTATTATTTTACAAAAATATTTCATGTACAGACACGGCCCCGTTACAGTTTTATTATATTATAGATATTTTTTAGGTTTTCATTGTCACTGCTGTAGTTCAAGGACTTCAACCAAAATAAAATGAGCACCTTAATATTATGGTTATTCAAACTTCTTATTTCTGCATATTTTTTGTCTTTACTATAATAGGAGCATAGTTTATTATAAAGGCGAGGAGCTAAGAATTCGAAATGCCTTTGAGCTAAGCTGCTTCTAACTAGTGGGACTGGACACCGTTCAACACGTTTGTTTGTAATGGTAGGTTAGGTATATAGAATCGGTGATATCGTCGAATAATCTGGTAAATAAAAAGTCTGCGTACAGAAAGTACCTCGCAAAGCTCAAACACACTTGCAGTTGAAAACATATATGGTAGGTACATTAAAACTTTAAGAACATTGTCGATATGTATTTGCATCCCCTATTTAAAATATATTTCAAATAAATGTATGAACATATATGTTACTATACTACGCTCCATACAATTAAAACTCATTTAGTTCCTATATTAGTACATAATATACTTGTGATGTAACCATTGCTTATTTTGTCACAATTAGAACACAGAGGCGCAGCTTTTATGTATTCCTCTAGCCTTTACGTGCACTACTCCGTTCTAATTGTGCACTATTTCCACTTTGTACCTAAGTAACCACCTATTATAAAAATCATCTGAGCACATTTACACTTACGTAGTATATAGGTAACTACCCTTATTATACCACTTATAGGGCGCTGTGGAAACAGAAATATGCACTCTCGGAGAACATCGCTACGTAAACGCATATTTAATTTTCGCCATAGTAAATAGTATAATACGATATTTTGACTGAAAGCTTCACGTTAATAAGGTATTTTAAGAGATTTAACAACCTTTAACTCCAAATATCTCAGTTAAGTGACGCTGTAAGTCAAAATGTCTTGATACATTGTCGGTATGTATTTGCATCCCCCATTAAAATATTTAGGACTAATTGTGTGTGAAACATTTCGGAAAAAATGTATGAACATATATGTTACTATACTATGCTCCATACAATTTAAACACATTTAGATCCTGTATTATCACATAATATGCTCGTGATTTAACCATTGCTCATTTTGTCACAATTAAAATACAGATGCGCAGCTTTTATGTATTCCTCTAGCCTCTACGTGCACTACTCCGCTTCTAATTGTGCACTATTTCCACTTTGTACCTAAGTAACCACGTATTATAAAAATCATCTGAGCACATTTACACTTACGTAGTACAGACCTACCCTTATTATACTACACTTCGGGCGCTGTGCAAACAGAAATATGCACTCTCGGAGAACAATGTTACGCAAACGCACCTGCGTACATAGGTACATTTAATTTTCGCCAGTTTTGTTCTGTAGCTGGCGATTATACATAATATATTATCCCAGGATTCGAAGTTCAAATATTTCTCAAATATTAACAGTGCCGCCGTAGCGCATTCATCTTACCTGTATTGTAAATTGTAAAGAGCGATTGTGAACAGAATTTAAGATATGTTTTTAAACAATATTGTTTCTTTTATGAAATTATGCGACCAAAATTTGTTATCAAAAAAGGTATATGTACCTCCTAATGTGAATAATTATTTGCTCCACTGAACCTCGCAAAGTTTCAAATAAAATCTTTTTTAATCTTTAAAAGGATGTCAGTTTTATACAAAAACATGTAATCTCCTTGGCTGTATGTGAATAACGATTGCATAATCTCCGTCAAGAAGTTTTTATGACGACAATGTAATGAGACTGCAAATGAAATCACGGGGAAGGGGGCTCCGAGCCAGTTTGAGAGCTATGAGACCTTTCCTAATTAAAATTATACAACATTGTTGTCATCCCACATTAAGGCGAGGTATTGAGTGGAACAGTTGTCTGTGTCTTTTTCTTTACGTGTAAAGAGTAAAGAAAATAACTTTACTTTTTCAATGGTTTTTTGTTTCAATCAAAAACTACAATGAAAGTATAAAAAATCATAACATTACTTACTTTGTATTATCGTAACAGATATTTTTGTATATTTTTTAAAAATTTTACTACAAAATATTAGTCATAACTAGAGTTGAAATTAACGGTGTAGACCTATGTTTGGAATTTTTTTCTATCAAGCCAAAACTTCTCAATTGTGTTTCTAATAGCTGGAACATCATCAACAATAAGGGCAATTTTTTTCAACCTTGGATTTTCTATCGTTTAGAAGTAATTGACGTCAAAAATAACGAAAATATGTAATATAACCGCCTTAAATAATTTGAATAGGATGGTGATGGTTGGTACAGTTTTAAGCTGGTAATTGCTAGCTTTTTCAAAATATTATGACCCTGTAGGTACATAAGTTTTTATTAAGTAGTTTGCATTATTTGCGGGATTTTAATTTAGGATTTATATAAAATGAAACTAGATAAATCCAATTTAATTTCTCACTTTTCTTAACTCCTAATGCACATGGTTCGAAAGAATATCGATGCTGGTGATCCTGCTGAACTGCGTCACTCTGGGGATGTACCAGCCCTGCGTCGACGACCAGTGCATTACCAACCGCTGCAAAATCTTACAGGTATGAAAACTTTTTTGTCTTCAGTAGAATAAATAGGTACAGAAAACTCACATTACGTTTTTTTCGTTCAATACAGTTGCTTGAAAAGTGACCCTTCGTATGCCAGTTTACTGTACGCACAATTGACTTTACCACACATGTGACTTTTACTTTGCCACTTTTTTCTACACTTACAATTGAATCAATTGCACAGCTAAGCTGTGCATACTGCCTCGCGAAGCCATCACTGTTTGGCGTAGTCGGGCATACACTTTAACAATTACGCTTACTTAATAGCAAAGAATAAATGTATATCGGACTTAATAAAAAATATAAATAATTTAGGGTTTGTATTGGAGGTACCTTATTCAGATTTTACCTCGAAAAATGAACAACCAGGTGCACTAGACCTTATTAAGTCCTAGTAATTCACAAAGTTTCATTAAATTTTGATACTTTTTTTCAAAAATAGTTCTAATGATTTTGATGAAACTTTGTGAATTGCTAG
Source organism: Coleophora flavipennella (assembly GCA_947284805.1). NCBI lineage: Eukaryota > Metazoa > Arthropoda > Insecta > Lepidoptera > Coleophoridae > Coleophora > Coleophora flavipennella. The sequence continues at coordinate 10,511,081 of OX369260.1, forward strand.
GACTTAATTCAGAAAAACTCGAATAACGAACTACAGCGCACATGTAAAGTTACAGTAACGTACTTAGTTTCGTCAAAATCGTTAGAGCCATTTTTGAGTTAAAAAAATATGTCTTTACTATCGCGGTAACACTAAAAATTCTTTTAAAAAAATTTGAAAGTAATCGCGGAGATATATAAATATTTACTTAACCTAAAATTTTATCTTAATTTGATACGAGGCACAAAGGACACCGGATGCACGCACATACACGATGGCAAAAAAATGTCTTAAACTAATCGATTCTTAAAACAAAAAAAACGTTTGTGTGTTTGTGTGTGTGTCTGTACGTCCGTCCGGTGCTCTAGTAATCAAACTCCTGAACGGATTTTATTATTATATATTATTAATTATTATTATATCTCCTGCCGTTTTTTCGAATGTCCCCTATGATTTTTTTAGGGTTAACACCATAATAAAAAATCATTTATTATTTTAATACTCAAAAATGGCTCTAACGATTTTGATGAAACTAAATACTTTACTATACTTAACACAGCCTATATCATGCAGTAGATCGTTATTCAAAGAAATTTCGAAATAAGGTACCTCCCATACAAATCAAGTAACTATTTTTTAAAAGAGGCTGTAACGGTTCACACTTTGAGAATAACTAGTAGTTAATAAGGCCTACCTACTGCACTGGGTAGTTAATTATTTCAGAAAATATTCGAGTTGGGTATGTACCTCGTTTAAAAAAAACAAATTGATTCGGTACTTGCCTACTATTCATCTGACTTACTTTTTATGAACTGTCAAAAAAAGATTTGGTTCCAAACATATTTGAAATATTGAACTAAGACGTTATATTTCTACATGGCTGTTGACGTACTAATTATGTGTTTTTATAAATTGAAAATAGAAAATGTTTACGGAAAACCAAATACTTAAGTAACTTTTTTTTGAAATTTCAGAAGGAGGTATATTTCGTGAACTTTATTTTAGAATTTATGTTTGATGCTGCCAAGTACCCAACTGTAAATTTTTCATTAATTCCTATAATATGTTTTTCCGCAGGAGAACTAAAGTAACCGACATAGCTCACAGAATCGCTAAACTGAAGTGGCAGTGGGCAGGGCACATAGCTCGTAGAACAGATGGCCGATGGGGCAGTAAAGTTCTCGAGTGGCGACCGCGCACCGGACGACGTAGCGTAGGCAGGCCTCCCACGCGGTGGACCGATTACCTGGTGAAGGTCGCGGGAAGCCGATGGATGCGGGCAGCGCAGGACCGGTCGTCGTGGAAATCCTTGGGGGAGGCCTTTGTCCAGCAGTGGACGATTTGTGGCTGATATATGATGAAATGTAATGTTTATTGTTAATTTGTGTATACCCGACTACGACAGATAGTTAAGGCTTCGCTAGAAAGTATGCGCTGCTTATTAGAGATAGGTTTGATACGAGTATTTGTAAAGAAAAGAGAATAAAATAGATTGTCAGGAAAGTTCGCGTCCTTATAGTGAAAATAATATTTTATTTTTTTTGAGTTACATAAATAATGTCTAAAAGGTTCCTTAGTGTCAAGAAACTTACTGCAGAGTTTAAAAAAAATACTCTGCTGAAATCCAATGTCTTTAGAACTTACTTTTTGTTAAGTCTTTTTGTCTTGATTTTTTTGTTTTCAAAAATTTTCTGCCTAAATCATTTAATGTGACATGACTGGCTGTTAATTTTTTTTTGAATTACAAAAACTCATAAAAGTCTCAAATATATTTATTACAATCATAATTTGCGCGCGAAATTTGTGTGAAATTCTGAACTCTCTCATTTTTCTCTCTCTCTTTTCTTTAAATTTATATTTCCGTGTTGAAAAAACTAATAACGGATTATTTTATTCTGCCAGGTTTTTGATGACATTATCTTCGCGTTTTTTACGCTGGAGTTGACCATCAAAATGGTGGCCATGGGAGTCTACGGCCACGGCACGTATCTCGCCGACTCGTGGAATAGATTAGATTTTTTCATCGTTATGGCTGGGTAAGTCGTTATCTACATTTCTATTGCTTTATTCTTTTGTTCATTTATTGGTGCAAAAGTAAGATAAAGGCGAAAACTACTTGAGATTTGTTTTTTTAATTGAAACAAAAGATCACAAACTACAATGAGATTAGATACTGTAGAGATCGTATGGCTTTGCATTCAGGCATCACGCCTCTTTTATCTCTTTTCTACTCGCGGTCATTTTTTAAATTAAATGATTAAAATTAAAATTAGGATTAATATTTTAAATCGAATGCTCACTGGGACAGTGAGTGGCTCTAAGCCTGGACGGATGTCCATTTTTATCTTGGAATCGTATTTCTTTTATAAGCATTATCTTATGATAAGGTGTACTAATATTAGGTCTTTACGTATGAAATTGCCGATTGTATAAAAAAAAATTAACGATGAAAATTAATATTAAGAACAATAGTTATTAAAACAAATTTATTTTTTTAAAATAGCATTAGACTATTAGAAATTAAATGGTGGTAAACATACGAGTAGGCCTATTGTTTAGATATTTTGAGAGCACGGTGGCTTTAACCATGAAGTCGGGTTTTTTCAACTGAAAAAATCGCCTTTATTGAGGCAAAAACTACACATTTGTAATTTTAAAGCTCTAGAATTATCGCAGAAGAGTCTTCGTTACTGATGTTATATTTGGGAATACCCCGCATAAGATTTCGTCACCACCAGGAAAATTCAAGAAAACTAACTAGTCTAAAAAATTGCCCCATCTGACCACTAAGAAAACGCCTTTGTTCCATTCAATGGTTCCATAATTAGGGGATTGGAACATGAAAGACATGCCACTGATTACTAATAAACCATAAGGTCAAGAATAAAAATCAATGCCAATTTTATTTTCAATAAAAATTGGCATTGAACTTCAAAAACTGAATTGGCAATTTCATAGGTAAAGACCCATTATTTTTAATCTTTCGATCCAATAATAGGCCAGCCGGCAAAGCCTCCTTTGAAGATAATAAATTTGTATTTCGACGAATCCACTAAGTAAATAAATCTGATTTTTATTGAAATAAGTTCACCGTCGATCCCCTGAGCTACGAAACCCCTAACAATCGTATAGGGTTGTAACATTCGTTTAAATCTCCGTGCTATAATGCCACTACGCGTGGAGCAGATACCACATAATTGTCTACGCTTCGTAGTGACTAAAGTATGATAGTTTTAGGATACTGTTATTAGTTAGTTTAGTGTCCTTGTAATCATCATCATATCAGCCGAAGAACCCAAGGATCCAGCGGCTTCCCGCGACCTCCACCAGGTCATCGGTCCACGCTACGTTTTCCGGTGTGCGGTCGCCACTCGAGACTTTATTCTCTGTAATATACCTACTTAATGATGTGATAACAACTACAAGTAGATATAAGACCGGATTCGATGCATAGTAGTACCTGTGGTAGTATAGTTCGTTCGCTGAATTAGCTGCACCTTTGTTAAATGCCGCTCGCCGCTGCCGGCTCGCGTCAAACCGTGGCGACAAAGGGGCCGCCCTGAGTTCAATCGCGGCGCCACTGACGTTACACCCGCACGGAGTCGCGCGTATCTTCGCGCGATAAATTCTAAATAAAAAAATACCTTTATTTTGTAAAGTTATTTATTTTATCCTTCAACACATTTCCAGAACTCCGTTCGGGTGTACTGCAGTTAATTCCCCGAGCGTACTTTACCACAGTATACTAAACTCAAGTCTCGCACGTGCCTCAATGTAGTTTATGTCAAATTTAGTAGCGTCACATAAATAATTAACCCAATGCTTGTGTAACATAAGCTGGTGATAGACACGCAAGCAAGTATGCTGTACTTTTTTTTTTACTTTTCGCCCGTGTGTCACCCTAAGTACGCGAACGAAAAAGGTAATGTATATCTATAAATGGGTGAAGGTACACCTGTGAGCCTTCACGTTTGCTTTTAATTTCCAATAGCGCGTGCCTTATTTTATACTCATATTCAGTATTTTTTCCTCAATAAAACAAAAATGTAAAGCAAGTTTTCCGTCTTCGTAGCGACACATGCAACTCACGTAGCACTCGTAGCGAGCAGTAGTTCTGTGATTATAGTCCGGCCGTGATTTATGAGGGCCATATTTTTTATCCGAAATTTTGCCATACCGCTAAAAGACCCTTCAAAGGAAGGCGTTTTTTTTTATGCGTTGATTTTAATCATTTTTATGGCCTTTCCGAGGTTTTTTTTATAATCTATATAAAAAGCACGGCTGATTTTTTTTCCTTAATGATTTCTATGGTCTCCTTTATACATAAAAGAAAGTCGTGTTAGTTACATTATTTATAACTCAAGAACGGCTGGACCGATTTCGATAATTATTTTTTGTTGAGTTCGTTTTTTTTTTTATTCACAATTGGTAAACCCTTGACAACAGCTCACATGTGTTTGTTATATGTCGAAAAAAACATTTTTCAATATTTATGAAACATTTGTGAAAAACGAATACAAATAAATGTGTCAAATATTCAGTAATATATATTTCAACGATACGGTGTCAGCAATAGTAGGAATTTATATTTTATTTTAATGACGATAATTGTATTCCTACATAAATTATTATTTTATTGATTTTGCTTTAACTGTAAAGACATAGCTATATTTAGAACGAAGGGTCTTTTGTTAGGATAAAACTAAATTAGGTCGGCACTCATAACTTTTTCAAATAGGTAAGAGGCGGGATCTCGGGTATATAGTTTCGCTATCCTTTCTTACTTTATAATAAATAAGTTATTTTTTTATCTATGTTCATAACATAATAAGTTATGTTCTGTTAAACATATCAAAGATGTGATTCCAACTAAATAACTATTAAGTACCTACCGAAAATAAAATGTATAATTTTACAAAATTTTATAAAAAGCTGCGATTCCAATACGAAGTTCCTATTGGTTCTTACTAATATTATAAATAAGAAAGTGTGTTTTTTTGTAACCTTTTCACGGTTCAATAGCTCAACCAATTTTGAAAAAATTGGCATTGAGGTAGTCTGTTTCACGGGGAAGGACATAGGCTACATTTTATCCCGTGATCTAACCGAGGGATCTAGTGAAAACTCATTTCCAGGCTCGTGCACGTCAGCGTCGCAACGGAGCAACAGAATAACGTGGTTTTTTTTGCATAGAAATAGTTGAAGGGGTGGGAAGTGACATAGGCTGCTGATCAGAATAGCCAGATATATTTCCGCTTGCGGCTCGCGCACCACTCACCTTCAAAGTATTTGTGACTAATAAAAACAATCTCCACGCGAGCGAAGTCGCGGGCAAAAGCTAGTCCCTACTTAAATTATAAATGCGAAAGTAACTCTGTCTGTCTGTTACGCTTTCCCGCAAAAACTACTGAACGGATTTGGCTGAAATTTGGTAGGTAGACAGATTAGGACCCGGATTAAGACATAGGCTACTTTTTACCACTCCGAACCTTTGAAAAGTCATAGAAACGTGGTACACGCGGGTGAAGCCGCGGGAAACAGCTAGTATTAAATATTTTGTGAAGTCTATTTAAACCTGAAGCTTATTCAATCACACGATACTGAAATTTTGAATAAGATTTCCTACTGCAAGGTTATTGTGTGTTTTCATCTGCCAGGAATTAAATATTCTGCGGGATGAATTCTAAACCTTTTTGATGTGTGCCACATAACTAAGTCTGTTCAGCTGTTTCGGTGCAATTTACTAACAAAAATCCAAATCCATTATTTTAAAAGTAATTGACCATGTTTCTACCAACTAGTCTAATTTATACCTGACTAGCTTTTGCCCGCGGCTTCACCCGCGTGGACATCGATTTTATGACTGCCTTTGAGGGTGAGTGGTGCGCGATCGTGAAAAGGTGTTTTCTCCAGATCCCTATCACAGATCGGGCTATTGTGGTAAGTAGTGTATGTTACTCCTCAACTGTCTCTGTGTAAAAAATCACAACAATCCATTGTTCCGTTCCGATGTTAAAAAAATAAGCGCCAAAAAAAGAGTATTTTTTTCAATTCCCGCAGGAACTGCATCGGACTATGCTATTTTCACGGGATAAAAAGTAACCTTTTTCCTTCCCTGTGACACAGGCTACCTGCATGCCAATTTTCACCAATATTGATCAATGTGTTGAAGCGTGAAAAGGTAACAAACAAACAAATAAACAAACACATTCAAATAATAAATATCATTAGTAAGGATTTATTTATATTTATTAACTAAGGATATGTTTTGTCTGAAAATCCAATTTTTAGTACGATACAAAATACTTTTTCTGTAATGGATTAAATGAATTGATTTTTTTTTTCGCAGGGCATTAGAATACGCACTGGACGTAGAAAATATCAACTTGTCAGCAATAAGAACAATCAGAGTACTACGACCACTCAGAGCCATCAACAGAATACCCAGTAAGTTATTTCTGCCTCTTATAAGTAAACATCAAAATATATACGATCGAATTGAGAAAGTTCCTCCTTTTTTGAAGTCGGTTAAAAATTACAATCTATGAAACACCTATAAGGTCTATCCCTTCCTCAAATTAGTAAGTCATGTCATAATACACTCAGTCACAGTACTGTCATACGTAAAGCACTCTTGCAAACAATCATTGGTTTTTGTTGGAACTAAATTTGTATTTTTTAAACTTTTTTACTTGTGTTGAAAAGCTGATAAAATAAGCAAGTTTTCACCATATTGGGCACTCCAACTGTATTATAACTTTTTTCTGGAAAATCACAAAGCACTTAAACAAATGCGTTTTTTTATACAAAATTAGAAAAAACAAATGTTAATATCTCGAAAATGGTGAAACTTTTACGTAATTTCAATTTTAGCATGTAATAGGCTTCACGCCTGCGAAGAAACTCGAAGATTGTGTGTGAAGTCGACCAACCCGCACTGGGCCCGCGTGGTCGACTAAGGCCTAATCGCCCTGATTCAGGGTAGGCTCGAGCGCCTCGGTGGGGACGTATATGAGCTGTTATAATAAGGCTATGGTATTACCTATCCGCAGTTACAGGATTATCCTTCATTTTTTGGACACCCTGTATATTTCTAAAGAAACTACACACAGAGAAATCATCTCTCATCGCGACGTGGCGATTACAAAAATTTTAAAAGCAATTTTTTTACATGGACTTTTTATCTTTTATGAGCAATAGGTTAATACGATATTTTACTACTAGCCATTTGAGTAACTTTTTATCAACTGTCAAAAACCAAAGATTGTTCTGCAATTATTCGCTTTACTGATATAGTGAGACGTCATAAGTGCCATAGTCTTTAACGAACTAATTAGCTGTTTTTAATAAATATAAAATTAAAAATGATTTCATATTTAAATGAGCAAGTGTTTCTGCTATTCTATAAGAAATGCTATTTATTGTATTTTTTAATTTATTTTTTGTACAGTAAAATAAACTATTATTGGCTTTAGTTTAGTGCTTAAATTACATTAATATCTCAAAAGTACGGAAGTACCTAAGTAGAGTATCGATTATCGATAGGTTAATAGTAGATGAAAGTTTGGTTTTATTTTCCATCGTCTATTTTAATTTTTATCATCATCATCATCATCATACCACTGCTGGACAAATGATTTCCACGACGACCGATCCTGCGCTACCCGCATCCATCGGCTTCCCGCGATCTTCACCAGTTCGTCGGTCCACCGCGTGGGAGGCCTGCCTACGCTACGTTTTCCGGTGTCAATTTTAATGTTAAAATATGTAAAAAAAACTTGCTTTAACTTTTCATATTACATCTATTACTATGGTTTGTAAGTAGTAGGCTTTGAAAAAATACGGTTAATGATAATAGAATTAATCTACCGAAAATACTATATTTTGTTATACACAATCTAAGTTTTTTAAGAACGCTCTGTATAATGATAACTCTTTATTTTTGCAAGATATTTTATGGGGTAATTTTTCTAGCCAGTCATGGGACTCTTTTGTGTCATTGTCTTAATTACCCCGAATGAGAGGGTGGGTTTTATTATTTTATGTATCTACCCTACGTGATTAAACAGTTACATTCTCTTGCTTTTGTTCTTGCTACTAGTATATCAAGATGCGCCAAATTTTTCCAGTGAAATTCAGGCTTTTGTATAACCAAAGATTTGTGAAATTGTGCATTGTTGGTTATTACCTACCTACTCAAGCTGTGTTTGCCTTAGATTTGTGTAAAAATGTTATTAATTTTTAGAATTCCGTATTAACCCTGTTACTAGGCCCACTCTGTCCGTCTGTTGTCCATCCGTCCGTCAGTTAATCCAACTTTTAAAGGCTTTTAAAATCTTTTGAACTGTAGGTAGCTGAAGTTTTCAAAGATTAAGGAACTTACTTAGAATTTTTTTTTTATTCACAATTGGAAACCTGCACACGCCTGCGAAGAAACTCGAAGGTTGTTTGTGAAGTCGACCAACCCGCACTGGGCCCGCGTGGTCGACTAAGGCCTAATCGCCCTGATTCAGGGTAGGCTCGAGCCCCTCGGTGGGGACATATATGAACTGTAATGATGAAGCCCTATAAAAAAATAAAAAGTTGAAAATGGGTCCCAATACAAAAAACGTGTTTTTTTCTTTGTTTTTTTTTTTGCTCTATAGTAAAAACGTTAATACATAAAAGCGTGAAACTTTTTATGGTTATAGTACTATTTCTAAAGTAAAACAATTATTCATTAAAAGCGAGTAAATGTGAGACGTACTCGCGCTAAATATGTAGTTCGAACTGAATGAAAAAAAGGAACATTTTGCTGGCGCTCTAATTGATGTCTTTTGTTTCAAATTCATACCATAGAATCATTGTTATACTTATATGGAGAGATGTGGCGGTACAGAAACCTCCATGTGCGATTCTGACTCGCACTTGACCAATTTTTTTTTAAATAAATTTTTGAGTACATTTGGCAGCACCACGATGCTGCTGAGGATGTAGGTATCACGCAAGCTCAAACAATGTCTATTCACTCTCGTTTTGATGATTCTTACCCTTACCCTAAACCTGAACAATGCACAAAATTAAACGTTAATATACATTTTCAGAAGCAAAAATGAATTTTCCTCTCCACATTATCTATTCAAAAGTCCTAACTTAGCATTAATACGAGATGATATCCGCGATTATGCTTCATTGTATGGGGAAGCGTCATTACAGCGGCTCGGCTTCAGGAAGCGCGGGAGTCGTACCTTGACCCAATTTTACCTCCGCCCTGGATAGTCGGCGAGACAACCCACTACGTAATGTATTGAGAACACAGATTACAAAACAGGAGCCTACAGTGTAATAGAGTACAGAACACAGAACTCTTTGTTCTAATAATATAGGTAAAAACATCGAAAAATTGAAAAAGTGTGGTTATTTTCTTCCCCCTACATATGAAAAAAAAAAGACAAAAACATCGAAAAATTGAAAAAGTGTGGTAATTTTCTTCCCTCTTTACACGAAAAAAAGAAGACAAAGACCAAAGTTTCAGTACATAGTGTAAGGTAAAATAGGAAATATGTTATACTCATGAAACTGAACAATTTTTTTTACAACTTCTCTGAAATTATTTTAAAAAGCGACTTTCCATACAAATTCGGCATGTCAGCTAGTCGATTTGTATAAGTAAAATTATTGAAAATCTTAAAAACTTTTAGGTAAAAGCTTTGAATATTGCATCGTAACGCGATGTACATATGCATGCAAAATTTCAGCTCAATCGGAAACCGGGAAGTGGGTCAAAATTAACTTGCAAGATTTCACCCGAACAAACATACATACACTGCAAGTTAAATAAAAGCTTTTAAAAATGCGATTTTTGTAAAGTTGTAAAACAAAACTTGTTGAGTCTAATGGAGTTAAAGCCACCTCAAAACTTTTTTTCCATTTTACCTTACTTGAACTGTAAACTATGTTCAGAGTTTACCCATGCGATCGAATCAGAAATGAGGTCCATGGGATAACCAAGGTAACCGACGTAGCTCAGAGAATCGCTAAGTCAGTGGGCGGGGTACGTGTCTCGTAGAACTGATAGGCGTTGGTGCGGTAAAGTTTTCGAGTGGCGAAGACGTAGCGTAAAATAGGGAGTTGGAGGTCAACTCGGCGTACCGACGAGCTGGCAATGGTCGCGGCAAGCCACTGGACGCTGGCTGATATGATGATGATGACCTTCTGATGATGATGATATCTTGTATTAATTATGCAGGTTAACATGCTTTTACTTTCAAACTTTAGACGTTTAGAATCCGTACAGACGTCCAACGGAGACGACTAGACAGGGCAATCATGTGGGGGGTCAAAAGGTGAGAGGGGGGAGGTAGATCCTCGATTGCCCTAATCACCGTTCGGGACAATTCATACAACTCAATTCAGACAGGTGGCCGCGGAAAAGGACGTAACCAGTAACTAACTAGTGTTGTCGGCTTTGACACAAACATCATAGGACTTGGACTACAATATGGATTCTTATACTGTGTGCTTTCACATAGAACTTGAAGTGTATTTTTGTGGTATATGAACCGTTTGGGACTATTAATACAACTCAATTCAGTCAGGCGGCCGCAGAGAAGGACGTGACCAGTAGCTAGTGATGTCGGCTTTGACACAAACATCATAGGACTTGGACTACAATATGGATTCTTATACTGTGTGCTTTCACGTAGAACTTGAAGTGTATTTTTGTGGCAGATGAACCATTCGGGACTATTAATACAACTCAATTCAGTCAGGCGGCCGCAGAGAAGGACTTGACCAGTAGCTAGTGATGTCGGCTTTGACGCAAACATCATAGGAGATGGACTAAAATATGGATTCTTACACTGTGTGCTTTCACGTAGGACTTGGGGTGTACTTTTGTGGAAGATTAACCGTTCGGGAAAATTCATACAACTCAATTCAGTCAGGCAACCGCGGAAAAAGACGAAACCACAGTAACTAGTGATGTCGGCTTTGACACAAACATCAAAGGTGTTGGACTACAATATGGATTCTTACACTGTGTGCTTTCACGTAGGACCTGGAGTGTACTTTTGTGGCAAATAAACCGTTCGGGGCAATTCATATAACTCAATTCAGTCAGGCGGCCATGGAGAAGGACGTAGCCATTAACTAGTAATATCAGCTTTGACGCAAACATCAAAGGTGTTGGACTACAATATGGATTATTATGGACTTAGGGTGTACTTTTGTGGCAGATGAAGCAATAACTATTGTCAAAATAGTGTTATCTTATAGCCCACAGCATCTTGTCAGATGATTGTAGCAGCGGCGTCGGGTATCATGTTGGTCTTGGAACATCACATCTTCGCTTGTTACTACATAGGCCAATGGCGGCGCGACATCTTTTGCCACATTTGTCGCAGATGAAACGTGAATCCAAGGTTGGGTCGTTGTTATGACGAAAAAGTTTCTTCCGTTTGAGTTTATTAAGCCATGCTTCGTCGTGCCTTGGTTTTGAGGACCTAGCGCCATTTTACTAGCCCTGTCAAGTGCCTTCCAGTTGCCAGGATCGATTTGCCAACTCTCCATGTCACGCTTGCAAAAGTCCTTAAATCTCAATAGCGGGTATCCCGCTAGTCGTTTTGCAAACTCAATTTCCCCCAGATTTCACCTCACAATAGTGTAGTATTGTACGAAAGGTTCAAACACCGTCCTTGACCAGTGTGTGTTGCCAGTGATGATATACGGAATCGAGACATGATCAATTACTTATGGGCCTTAGTGGTGCATTAGCGTGCAATGTTTGGAGTTTCGCTGCCTGATCGAATCAGAAACGAAAACCTAACCGACATAGCTCGCAGAATTGACAAACTTAAGTAGCAGTGGGCAGGGCACATATCTTATAGATTGCCGTTGGGTCCGTAACGTTCTCGAGTGGCGACCGCGCACCAGAAAACGTACCTGTCAAATGCCATTTCAAACTTTGTAACTCCGGCAGGGGGATGAGTGCCTGGTCCAGAATTCCTACTACTAACGAACGTTGCTCTATAACGCAACCGAATATTTGGTTAGTTTTAACGGGTCCTACACCAATTATTTTACATCCTGTATTTTTCTTGAAATCGGTTTTACGATCCATAATACTAAGTGAAATATATTACTTAATGTTACCTACATTCATCGATCCAATTAATGGCTCCATAGTTTGTATAACCAAGAAGCTTTCCAAAAAACTGTATTAAACACACTTATGGTCGTTTTTCTCCACAAATCGGTAGTGTAAAGCCCCTGGTCTTCCATCGATATTAAGAGAGTTAACTAACGATAGCGTGAGCGAAATTTTTTGGTGAAATTTCAGATATATTATAGCTAGGTATTTCATGACACCTATTCGTAAAACAACGATTGGCCCCTCAATAAGTGCGAACAAAATTCTACTTTGTGTCCTAGGGAGTTTTGATTTCTCCCTTCTTTTTGGTCAGCATTCGAGCTGAAGTTTGAGCTATCTCTCTTCTGATTGGTTCACGTTTGTTCCTCTGTTATCTTTTAGGTCGTGATGAAAAATTGTGTGTGTCACTTGGAGCCAAAATGTTTTATCTTGTGGCGACGTATTTTGGATTCCTCGCCAAGCTCGGGATTCTACTTTATCCTCTTGTTACAAAAATAATTATTAATATAGTAGTTTTTACTCGCGGCTTCGCCCTCATGGACATCGTTTTTATGACTCTCTTAGAGGGTGCGCGGTGGACATGAATTTTCTCCAGATCCCTCGGGAACTATGAGTATGTCAGGATATGCTTATTAGTAAATCATGTCATTTCCCACCCCCTCAACTATCTCTGTGCAAAAAAGTATATTTTCAGTTTCCTCAGGATATGCATCGGGCTATGCTATTTTCACGGGATAAAAAGTTGCCTATGTCCTTCCTCGTGACACAGGCTACCTGCATGCCAAATTTCATTAAGATTGGTGAGGGTGCGCGGTGGACATGAATTTTCTCCAGATCCCTCGGGAACTATGAGTATGTCAGGATATGCTTATTAGTAAATCATGTCATTTCCCACCCCCTCAACTATCTCTGTGCAAGAAAGTATATTTTAAGTTTCCTCAGGATATGCATCGGGCTATGCTATTTTCACGGGATAAAAAGTTGCCTTTGTCCTTCCTCGTGACACAGGCTACCTGCATGCCAAATTTCATTAAGATTGGTGAAGGCGTTGAAGCGTGAAAAGGTAACAAACAAACACATTTTCACATTTATAATAGTATAAAGGATGTACCTATCCATAGTCATACCTGGATAATTGAAAAGAGTTTTGCGCAAATAAATACTTAAGTCGATTCCTTAAAAACACATATTATTCAGCTGTAAATAAACTCCATAAAGAACTTTCTTATCCTTAGCGACTTTACATCCGAAACCGCGTAGGCTTCAGCAAACAAATCTAGGGTGTATCAATGTAGCATTTATATAAATTAACCCCGGCTCAGGAGCGCGAGCGGGCGTAGGCGCGATCGATGCGCAACAAGTGAGCCCGGGCAGCCTCACTGTTCAAACATAGGCTTGCTCGCACAGTGGGTTCGCCACACTGCAATATTATGATAGGACTTGGATTTTAAGCTATTACATAGCTTTTATCGCGGGCTTTGAGCGCGGCGACCGAATCAAGAAATTCTGTAACGAAAATAAAATCTAACACCCCACGCTCGGCCGAGTTCTAAAAACTTACAGTGCAATCTATTAGCGATTTGTGGTACTAAAAGGACTTAGTCAATTATACTGGTGTAACTTTCATAGTGTTAATTTATTACATAAACATCCCGCGCCCCAAGGACTATATGGTACTGGTAAATACTGCATAAATAAAAAATAAATAAATAATTATAATTGCATAAGCTGAGATAAAAAATGCTATGTAATCGCTTTACCGCGGCAGTCAACGAGTGCCACACTTTTTTTTTATTATTCACAATTGGTAAGCCCTTGGCATTATCTCACCTGGTGGTAAGTGACATGTTACCGAAGATGGAAGCGGGCTTAACAAGATTCCCCAACGCAATAGGGATCTGGCTATCTCATCTTCAAGCCGGAACACATCAATGCTGTTAACACTGATGTTTGCCGGCAAGACTTAGATAAGATTGTGGTAGCTAGCCAGGCGGGCTATGAAAATGCCCTACCACCAACCAAACAGAGTCTTACAAAGTTGACACCGCTGGGAATCGAACCCGCAAACTTCTGGTGTGAAGCAAATGGACTAACCAATACGCCACAGAGGTGGTTAAAAAGTATATTATATATTAAAAGTATTGGATGATATTTTCAATTCTACTTCTCAATTTTCGTTTAAATTTGTCGCGATAAAAGCGCAATAACACAGAGCAGGCAGCACCGTAGACACAGTTATAGGCCTATTGCAATGCGATTGTAGAACAATGATGTGGATGACTTCTGATGTGGATCTTATTTGTTCAGGGTTTGGTAGTAACCTCACTTAAAATTTTTGTACGACACATCCGAAACATGTTTATTTTAACGCAGAAGAATTTAATTTCTGACTCTGGATTATAACGTTTTTTAATCAATTATGATTTGCCGTTATTTAATATGCTCGTTATGTAAGTGTTTATTTATTTTATCGAAAGCTTTTTAAACAAGTATGTAAACAAAATGTGTTCCCCTTCCCCCCCTCTCCTCCCTACCAGCTTAACCACTATTTCAGGGCATCTGTAAAAAAAATAACTAGTGTGACATATAATCAATTTAAAAGGAAAACTATCACGGCTAAGTAGGCTTTCTTAGTTTAAGAGAAATAGTCGACAAACTTAAGATTTGTAGTTGGATTTGAGAAAAGTTGATAGCTTTTACATACAAAATGTTCTATTACCAAATGTTAAAAACAATTTTACTTTTTAAAATATACATTTATTTTTTGTAAAGACTACGGATGTTGTTGGACTCGCGCAAAGTAGGATCTTTGCGCGAGTCCAACATGCACTTGGCCGTTTTTTTACATGTATTTAGTTTAATTTGTATCTGTGAGGAATTCATCGATGCGCAATACTTTCTTCTCTCTATTTTAAATGTATATATTGCAGATTTACGTTGAAGATTTTGTTGTTCATCATATCAGCCGAAAATCGTCCACTGCTGGACAAAGGCCTCCCCCAAGGATTTCCACGACGACCGTTCCTGCGCTGCCCGCATCCTTACAATCTAATAAAATCCTTTGTCCTTACAATCTAATAAAATCTTTGATGTTCTATAAGTATAAAAATCAATAACAACTCATGACATTGACAAAAACATAATATTTCTGTCATCCACGAGGAAAATTCACTGAGGAAAATAAACCTACTCGTACATGGTTTGAACCACTGTGCAGCTCAGGAGAGCACGGTGCGGTGGATAAAGTCGGTTATCGGGCCACTGGCGAATTTACGTGTCACGCCAAATTCGAGGAGAAAACCTAGTTCGAACCTCGTCTCGTGTGTTATCCGGCAATGTAAGTTGCAGCTGTTGTCGGCTTTTAGTACGAAAGGGGAAATCTACTGTAGGGAAGTGGTTGAATAAAAGTTTCTTAGAACCCAGAAAAAATCGAAAAACACTGCTTAAAATAACTTTGTAAGCCAGTTATAATGTAGAATGTAGAGTGTAAAAGAAAAGGAAGAAAAGTTAAAGAAATACTTTATGTTTTAACAAACAGCCAATCAAATGAGTTTCGTAATTAAAAACAAAAATACGGTAGTCTCGAGGTTTTAAATATTTTTCATCGTCTAAAAACAAGTTTTACAGCATACTCACATTGCAAATGTTACCATTTCTGTGGAAATTCTTACTTATTCTAGTCATTTCATGATTCACTAAAAGTCTTCTCTGCGTCAACGTGAGGAGAATGAGCTTGCACTTAGCTTAAATTTAGGCATGAGAGCTTTTAATAAAACTACATTATGCTACAAAAGAAGACGTAGAGTAGGCAGGCCTCCCATTCGGTGGACTAACGACCTGGCTTTTGTCCAGCAGTGGACGTCTTTCATGCGTAAGTTGCTGTCGGTTACAAGTAATGTTGTTTTTTTTTGCTTTCATGGACTAAAATTGTAAGCAAAATTTATTCACGAACTCGATGCAGCAAACAAATAATATAAATGTAAATTTTAATTTTTTTTTTTATTTTTTATTTTCAAATTTGTTTCGAGTAACATAAACTCATAGCGTGTTAGTAGACTTATAGACTATGTTAGTAAAAATTAAATAAAAGGAGAATCAAATAATATTATTTATGATTGCGTGTGACCTGTCGGTCACAGCATTTCAATACATACGGACAGTCTACCCTGTCCGCAATCATCATTAGGACGCTGTTGGAGCTGGCGCGCACCCTGCGCACCAGAGACGCGCATCTCTTGCGCATTACTGCATAAAAGCAGTCGATGCGCGCCTCCGCGAACATTCCCGAGGCGCTGCAGCGCCACGGCAGCCCCAACATCGCCCTAAGCGCATTGTTATATTGGACCCGGAGAGCCCCATACGATTTTTGAGTGTAGTTCACCCACAGGTTGCACGTATAAAAAGATGTACAGTAGGCTCGGAATAGGGATATTTTTACTTCTGTTGAGCATCGTGCAAACCTGCGGGCGATCATATTCGCTCTTACACATAAGGCTCTCCGTTCCCTTTCAATGTCATCATCGTCTTTGAGGCCGACTGTAAGTAAATGCCCGAGGTATTTAAATTTATCTACTATCTGTAATTTTTAATGGACTGAATCAAATTTTTGGTTGTTTCGTGAAAATAATTGAGATGCATATTTGATTTACTTGAGCCTGTAATTAGTTTAGCTAGAATATTAGGAATAATGTGAATGCCACGTACCTTCCTAAGAAAAGGGTTTGGTCATTGGGTGAAGTTCAACCCGGTTAGTGAAAACCTTTGTGAAAGAATAAAACTTCGGCGTCGGTGGCGTAACGGCTAGGGCCGCCGCCTTCTGTCCGGGAGGTCGTGGTTCGAATCCTGCCACGCACCAATGTGATTTCGTATTTAGATTTTTTATGAACATTTAATTTTATCCGACGCTCTTACGGCGAAGGAAAACATCGTGCGGAAACCTGCACACGCCTGCGGAGAAACTCGCAGGTTGTGTGTACTAACCCGCACTGGGCCCACTAAGGCCCGATCGCTTGATAACCAAACTTGAACCAATCTGTGTTCCAGGGGGGGTGAGGTCGAATCTAGAAATCGGCAGGGATTGTCCATACTGTACGTTAGTACTAATATTAGTGCTCAATAACCAATGAAAAAGAACGAAGTTAGAGATATGTATACTTCTAGTTAACTAGAAAAACGTAATAAAAATACGATCTTTGTGTCCTTAAAATTTGTAGAAAAAATAATTAACAACGCTAGAACACGTCAAAATAACCGAATTAAATTTTGCTATTACTAGGTTACTAGATAAGTTTTGCAATACACAAATATGAAACAAAGAGGTGGCATATCATATATATATATTTTAAAACTATATTTCCATAGACAAAGTTTGGCGGGAAAAAAATGTCTTTTTTTATTATTTTTTTATTAAAAAAATAGATTTAATATTTAAAGATGTCGGCGTGATCAAGAGACGACTTACAAGTTGTAATTCGTTACAACTTTGAGAGGGGTCTGTCGTTAGATGACTGTCTCAAGGAAATGCAATCTGTATTCGAACAAAACTGCCCTCATCGTAAGACTGTTTATCGTTGGTATTGTGAGTTTAAACGTGGAAATTTCGAAGTTTCTGATGCACCAAGATCAGGACGACCCAGTGACGTGTGTACTCCAGATAACGTTGCCAAAATAGAAGAAATGTTAAGAGTTGATCGTCGAATGACCTATAGGCAAATAGAAGAAGCCCTGGGCATCAGTGCACCAAGTGTTCACAAAATTTTGCACGAAGTTCTTGGAGTAAGAAAAGTTTTCACTCTATGGGTACCTCACGACCTAACGGAGGAGCAAAAGGACTGTCGTGTATAACGGTGTAAAAAAATGATAAAAAAATTTGAAAACGTGTCAAGTGCTTATGTTAACAGCATTGTCACTGGTGATGAAACTTGGCTATATTATTATGATGTGCCATCTAAAAGTAAAAATAAAGTTTGGCTCTTTGAAAATGAGCCTACGCCAACACAACCCCGCAAATCAAAATCTGTTAAAAAGAAGATGATAGCCGTATTTTTTACTAGCCGTGGTACAATCGATCGAGTACTTCTGGACAGTCAGCGTACTGTTACAGCTAACTGGTACACTAATGAATGTTTACCTCAGGTGCTTGATAAACTTAAGGAAATGGGTCCCAACTCCAGACTCGGTACTTGGCATTTTCACCATGATAACGCTCCGGCACATCGAGCGGCTCTCACAGTAAATTTTTTGACAACTGCTAGGATAAAAATGGTTGAGCATCCACCATACAGCTCCGACCTAGCCCCTTGTGACTTTGCTTTAATTCCTATTAACAATTATTATTATTATTTTTTTTTTAATTGATCCACAATTAACGAAAATATCAATTAACATGCATAATAATTTTGAACAAAAAATCCGACTTCTAACAAGAAACTAAGGTTCCCCTCGATTTCTCTGGGATGCCATCATCAGATCCTGGTTTCCTTATCATGGTACCACCCTTGGGATATCTACTTTCTAACAAAAAAAGAATCATCAAAATCGTTTCATAAACGACGAAGTTATCCGCGAACACACTTAAAAAAACGGTCGAATTGAGAAACCTCCTCCTTTTTTGAAGTCGGGTAAAAATATAATATACAGACGAACAGAAAACCTCCACCTTTGTTGAAGTCGGTCTCAAGCAATTGGCAACTTGTATCAGAACTAGCTAAATGGTAATAACTACTTATTAGTTCTAAACACCCCAAAATACAACTGTAGTTACAAAAGGTATAGTTACCTAAGTAAGATACAATAACAAAAACCATTTCTAACTAACTGGCTTCTAACTCAGAGCGAAGCTACAAAGACGTTATCCCACATTCGTACCTCGGCTCAAAGGCCAAAGTTATACAAGACAAGTCCCAATCTATCTAAACTTAGCCTTAGTAGACGTAACGGTGATTACTGATTACTAAGCCAAATGCAATAATAATTGAGTCTTAATCTAATGGGAAAATTAATAAGAATATTGTTTTTAACTGCTTGGTTTTTAAATTCGATAATATTTATGTTATTTTGATGTCATCGTTATATCAGCCGAAGAACGTCCACTGCTGGACATAGGCCTTCCCCAAGGATTTCCATGACGACCGGTTCTGCGCTGCCCGCATCCAGCGGCTTTCCGCGACCTTCAGCAGGTCATCGGTCCACTGAGTGGGAGGCCTGTCTACGCGAACTTTAC
Source organism: Coleophora flavipennella (assembly GCA_947284805.1). Classification (NCBI taxonomy): domain Eukaryota; kingdom Metazoa; phylum Arthropoda; class Insecta; order Lepidoptera; family Coleophoridae; genus Coleophora; species Coleophora flavipennella. The sequence goes on from OX369260.1 coordinate 10,530,412, forward strand.
TGCTCCAACGGTCATCTGTTCTACGAGCAATGTGCCCTGCCCAATGCCACTTAAGTTTAGCATCTGAGAGCTATGTCGGATACTTTGGTTCTTCTACGGATCTCCTCATTTCTGATTCGATCACGCACCACAACGCGTTTTTTTTAACTTGCAGTTTTCGTATATAATGTATGTAAGTTGTCCACTTCAAAATAGGCAAGTTAAATTTAACCCTCTTCCCGGTTTCCGATTGAGCTGAAATTTTGCATACATCTTTAGTTTGGATGGTAATGCATGGTCAGCTAAGTGACGTCATTTATGTATATCATGAATCCTGTACACATACTGAGACAACGTTGAAGGACACACGGTTTAAAAATTTGGGTTTTTTTGCCCAAACAAAAGTTAATTTCTAACAAAACCACTAAATCTCGATAGCCCGGTTTTTTTTTCGTAGTAGCACCATCTAGTTAGCTCATTTGGTACTAACTATCATCCTGCCTGCAACGTGCTGCGTGCGTGCGCAGCTCCCATAGAAGCGGGTGGTTCTAATCATCGTATCAGCTCATATACGTCACCATCGAGGGGCTCGAGCCTAACCTGAATTAGGGCGATCGGGCCTTAGTAGTTGGTCGACTTCACACACAATCTTCGAGTTTTTTCGCAGGCGTGTGCAAGTTTCCTCATGATGTTTTCGTTCACCGTAAGAGCGTCGGATAAATGTACATATGAAAATTCGAAACACATTGGTACGTGTCAGGATTCGAAACACGACCTCCCGGACGAAGGCGGCGGCCCTAGTCGTTAAGCCACTGACTAATGATTCTAGTGGTTCTAATGATTCTAATGAAATATAGAGAGGCAACATGAATTGAGTATGTATGTAGTAATTACGTATGTAAAAAATTCATACCTATTCGTATTTATTTTTAAAAGTGGCCAAGTGCGTGTTGTACCACGCACAAAATAGGGTTCCATAATCTTTTTAAGAAATAAATGTATATCAATATGGCGGACTCCCAAAGACGGCGGATCAGTTATTTTTTATGTGCTTCCATGATTGGATATCAAATGAAAAGGTTTGCTTAGAAGAACATTTAAAATTATTTTCAAATAAAATCTTGTACATAGAAGTTATTGGTTTTTTCAAAATGTCCTTATGTGCTACTTATATATGATTCCCCATTCGGTTTCCCTCAAATAATGGATATGGATAGCCAGAAAAAAAAGGTTGTCCCAAAAATTTTAGGTAAAGAGTAATCAATCATTCATCCACTAAATTAAATGTAACAGTTTTCAGAAAACGCTTCCCTCATTCATAACGCAATTACAGATATCTTATAGGTGACATGACATATCAGCTCGGAGGGGCTCGAGCCTACCCTGAATTAGGGTGATCAGGCCTTATTTAACCACGCGGGCCCAGTGCGGGTTGGTCGACTTCACACACAACCTGCGAGTTTCTCCGCAGGCGTGTGCAGGTTTCCTCACGATGTTTTCCTTCACCGTAAGAGCGCCGGATAAACGTACATATGAAATCTAAATTCAAAATCACATTGGTATGTGGCAGGATTCGAACCACGACCTCCCGGACAGGAGGCGGCGGCCCTAGCCGTTACGCCACCGACGCTCCTAAGTGAAATGAGTACCTACTTATTAGATAAAGTTTGCATAACATATCACAACGGGTTAAACCCACTAGATGGCAGTCAAACAAAAGAGCCCGGCAAGTTTGCTCAACCCCCGGGGTTACAAACAGCGTCGCTATGCAACCCGACCGCGAATAAATCGAGCTGGCCCGTTGGCGGTGCGGCGGTGCGTGCAGCCACAGATACTCGTACATCGGCAAATACAGGATGTTGGGCAAAAAGAAACTGCGCATGAAAAATCGAAAAAAAAGTCAAACAAAAGAGCCGCGCAAGTTTGCTCGACCCCCGGGGTTACAAACAGCGTCGCTATGCAACCCGACCGCGAATAAATCGAGCTGGCCCGCTGGCGGTGCGGCGGTGCGTGCGGTCACAGATACTCGTACATCGGCAAATACAGGATGTTGGGCAAAAAGAAACTGCGCATGAAACATCGAAAAAAAAACGACTTCTCATACATAAATCGATTGTTTGATTTGCCAATTTTTTATAGGAAGGCGAACTTTTTTTTGGTTTCAGAAAAGTTTTAACACAACCCGGACACTGCATACAACGGTCGCGAAATGAAATTTCTAAAAACAAATGACGGAGCAATCGCAATCACGGCGAAATCCTATTAGTTCGAAAACCAAACTATAACCAATCTGTATCAAACTGGGTAACTAGAGCGTGAGGTCGGAATCTAAAGAGTGTCCCATATTGTATGTTAGTACTAATATACAGGGTGTAACAAAATTGGTGTAGGACCCGTTAACTGGGGGTTCTACTCATCATACTAAACAACTTTCCCCAAGGAACCTATAATCAATTATTAAAAAAAAGTTGACCCTCAAAACAAAAATGCACATAATTAGTCGATCAGCTGATCGATTTGTATGAAGAGGTTTAACTTTTTTTTGCGATTTCATTAAAGTCGTAGAACTAAAGTTGTTAAGTATGATGAGTAGAAACCCCAGTTAACGTGACCTACACCAATTTTGTTACATACTGTATATGTTTTGGTTTTAGTGCAAAAAAAGATGTGTGTTAATGTATAAAGGTAATGTAAAAAAATGTGTTTTATTTTACTTATCATCCTGTCCTGTACCTATAACTTCCCAGTCCACAATATCAGTCCCACATTGCCCACTTTTTGTTCCGCAATATTGAAAATGGGATTTCTGATTTATAGTCAGCTTTTGCTTTTACAATTGGGGATCGGACTGCTAGTCATTTGAGATATTTTTTATGATCTGACAATAAAGAAATTTTGTTCTAAAAATATTTGAAATACCCACAAGTGACGTCATAGATTTTAAGTGTCATTGACGAACTTATTTTGTGAATTTATTCAATTAAAAATTGAAGACGTGATGGAAAAACAAAAAAGCTAAGATTTTTTGAAACTTTAAGAGGAGAGTAATTTGGGAAATCATATATCAGATTTTATTTTTGATGCAGTCCGATCCCCAATTGTTGATAGTTTCGTTTTATTATTGACAGCAGTAGAACATAATAAAACTTTTTAGCTTTTTTCTTGAAGCGCTGTATTGGAGTTTGCGTGATGTTTAATCTGGATTTAAGCTCGCTCGCGTTTGACCTGAATCTCACCTGAAGTGGTTAAAGATAAAGCCGACGGTGGAGAATGCTTGCCACTGACTGAATGCCTCCTCACGCTCGCCTTGAAGATTAATCGGGCGATTACGTGTTATCGCGGAGCCACAGACAAGCTGATTCATAAAATGAAATTTTAAAGAAAAAAGTTTAACCGTCGCGAGACGCCTCGCAGATGTGAAACATCGAAACTGTTTTGTATAGAATAATATGAAAAGATGGTTTATTAAAATATATAAATATGGTATAAAAAAAAAGAAATCATCCCGAATATAAATAAAAAAGAATTAGTAATAACTAGCTGTCCCGGCGAACTTCGTTCCACCTCACACTACACTACACAACCCTACCCTTCCCTTCCCTACCCTGCCCTACCCTACAATACCCTACACTACACTACACTTCACTACCCTTCCCTACCCCACCCTACACTACCCTACACTACACTACCCTACCCTACACTATCCTACCCTACCCTACCCTACACTATACTACCCTACACTACACTACACTACACTACCCTACACTACATAAGAACCTTCTCCTGACAATAACGAACTCAATAAAAAAATAATTTGCAAAATCGTTCCAGCCGTTCACGCGTGATGCGATGACCAGAAGAAATAGGAGTTTATTTTTATAAATATAACTAGTAGTGCTCGCGGCTTCGCCCGCGCAGTTCCCGTTTTTTGGTGTTCCCGTGGGAATTTCCCGGAATCCTTTCTTAGTGGATGCCTGCGTCATAACATCTACCTGCATGCCAAATTTCAGCCCGATCCGTCCAGTGGTTTGGGCTGTGCGTTGATAGATCACTATGTCAGTCAGTTCACCTTTGAGTTTTATATAAATAGATATAGATGATTTGACTTTTTTCTGGCCTGTACGAACCTTCGACTGAAGTTAACAGTACTTTCTGGCTCTTTCATACTCATCACCATCATAATCAATGTTTTAGCGGCTTCGCAATCTGATAAGTGAAAGAGAAATTAGAATTATTTTTAACGAGGAGATCCGCAGGAGAACCAAAGTGACCGACATAGCTCACAGAACCGCTAAACTAAAGTAGCAGTGGGCAGGGCACATAGTTCGTAGAACAGATTTCCATTGGGACAGTAAAGTTCTAGAGTGGCGACCGCGCACCGGAAAGCGTAGTGACCTGGTGAAGATCGCGGGAAGTGCTGGATGTGGGCAGCGCAGGACCGGTTGTCGTGGTAATCCTTGGGGGAGGCCTTTGTCCAGCAGTGGACTTCTTTGGCTGATATGATGATGATGCGGACAACGCAGGACGGGTCATCGTGGAAATCCTGAGGGGAGGCCTTTGTCCAGCATTGGACGTTTTTCGGCTGATATGATGATAGTGCCTCATAGTGCCTTTCATTGAATAACACACTTGGAACCAGTCAGCGTGTTATTGTGGATCTTTTAGAAACATCGACATTTTTTTATAAAATATTATAACACTTAGATTGCTTACTATATTGTAGCTTTACAGCTCTACAAGTTCTCAAAGTACAGGAAAATACCCAAATACAATATTCTTTATTTGCCATCAAACGAGGTACATACTTATTATGTTCGTTGTAAAATAGGACTTGTAGTGAGGACGTTTAGGTCATTATTCAGCACCGAAGGTGATTATTAGGTGCAAGATAGGGTGGTGCGACCTATCGATTAGTTGCTCTTTTAGAATCACTCTGAGTCACGTCTGCGTAGCGGAGGCAACCATCTCAATCGGTAGACCGATAACCTTTTGAAGATCATGAGAAGCCACTGGATACAGGCATCGCAGAACCAGTCGTTATGAAAATCATTGGAGAAAGCTTTTGCTGAATGGATGTCTTTCAGCTGAGATGATGATAATGGTATGTTAGCGATGATGATGATGATGTTGAACTACAACAAACGCAGAGCAACGTTTGGTTTCCTAACAATTGTACATTTGCTTAAGTGCTTATTATCACTAGTTAATAATTTGTTTCTTTCCAAAAGGTATGCGTATCCTGGTAATGTTGTTGCTGGACACACTGCCAATGCTTGGAAATGTCCTGCTGCTGTGCTTCTTCGTATTCTTCATCTTCGGCATAGTGGGCGTCCAGTTGTGGGAAGGCATCTTGCGCCAACGGTGCGAGCTGGTCTTACCGCAGAACGTGCTGCGACCCAAGTAGGTGCCATTTTGTTTCTAGTAGTTCTTTCAATAATCATGTCAGTCAGATAATTAGGTAGATTGTTTGATAAGAAGTACGTAAATACGTCGAATAGTGATCAGTTCTTTTTTTAAATTTGGGCTTTCAAGCTATGTATATAAGTTCATTTACATAAGCACGTATTTAAGTACTGCGGAGCGTATTATCAATAACATGAATCCCTCTTACTTATCATTGGATGCAGGCTTTAATAGTTTTCAAATATATTGTACTCATTTAAAAAGGATGCAGATCAGATCGTATAAAAAATAGTTTTTTATGGTTGGAAATGGCAACTGCAATGAATAATTTGGTTCCATCTGCTCATGAGCTCGTCTTAGCAGCATTCCCATCGCTAGAGTGACTGCATGCAATATTTAACGCTTCTCCGGCAGCTTGGCTTCATCATTAACATTCCACATTTCAATATTTTTTTCACGATTCTCTCGTTCTCATTAACATCGAAAGCGCATGTTCTGAAATTTTAATCCGCTTACTATCGATTTTTGTGCCGACACACGTTAATATTGCATTCCGTCAATACTCATATGAAATACTACCTATCTATATGTAAACGACAGTACGTACACGCATGATGTTTTTTATTTAGATATAGCAATGTTAAAAATAGACATAATAAAAATAATTTATATGAAAAATACCTTGCTACGTCTAAAATTCTGAACATTACCAACATAACAATATCAACAAAGACAAAGTAGAATTCAGTAATGAAGCATTTAACTACGTACCATATAATTATTCAAGATTGTAAATACATACATAAGAAGATTTAAGACATAATTCTAGCTCGTTTACGAGATACAAGCTAATAATGTGGTCTCGCGTCGAATAAAACATGAATCAGTTTCTTTGTAGCGACACAGTACCGCATCATTAGCTTTATTGTGTGGAACTTTGGCGAGGGACACACGGCGTCACATACCGCACCGACAAGCCACGGCGAATCAATTTATATTCACTTTTATTGTGTTGCACATAGAGTCACACATTGCTGCATCATCGTTTAAATACCTACAAATATTCATGACCCATAACATCACCATCAGCTCTAGAGAACAAAATAGTATACTGTGTAGAAGTAATTGCTCGTAAAACTACATTCAAATATTGTCATTTGTCATACAATGATTTGCCATTTAATGAGGGTTTTTACTTTTATCAGGTACCTCCTACTTACCCTTGGCACCATTTTAGTCGGGACTGAAAATAATAGACTCCATGAAGAGAAAATCATTGCATGGAATCACCTAAAACAACTATTCGAGGCTGACGTGACTTAGTATTTTAGTCTTTATTGACAGATTATCTTAATTCAAAGTGACGGCACCGATACCGTTTGAACGTTGGTTCAGCTTCAATTCTTGTAGTGACATATTAATGATATTTAACTGCCATTAATAACGATGTGCAGCATACTATTGATCTCAATAATTGGCATGAAATGTGGCATCGTGTGTCTTATCTCACAGAGCCTACAGAAGGTAGACACTGAAAACCCGTCATCGCTTCCTCAATTTATGTTCCAGAGACCTGTCCGAATGGTACAGAGTGCGCGTCAGAGTGAACTCGTAAGGATTTGCGATGAACTCAGTGTGTTTCTATAAAAGTTTCAGATCTGGTTGTTTCGTGTGCCTTTACACTTCACATATCTGACGCCCAGATGTGCTATCGTGTATTTCGCTTCCCTTCCATGAATTGGCAGTTAAAATTTTATTGAAAAATAAAATTGATTTTAAATTGCAACATCATTCAATAACAATACCTTTACTATTTGGTACAAATTAAACAGAACTTTTGATATTTTTGGTATTTATTTGAGTACCATTTCTATTTTTTTTTGCTTGACATTTATTACGAACTGCCAGTTTGTTTTTGATCAAAGTTATAGATAGATCTTGATATTTCCTCTAGACATTATTTAAGATATCTAAATCTTCACTTTTCCACTTGAATTTTACCTTTAATAATGCACACAGGTTGTCTTTAAATTTATCTTGTGATATTTGTTACCTGAACTTCTTTAAACCACTTTACACTTTTGCATTTTTACACATCTGTATTTCCAATTATACAAAAAACTTACGAAAGTCTTATTATCACTTAAATTACAAAATAAAATTATTTTTTTCCCATACCGCAGTCACATTTTTGTTTCTTATAACAGCTTATAAGCTTCAATTTCATGTAAAATAAAACCTTGCTTTCACATTAACATTACACCTATATAAATATTGAAGATACATTTGTGCAGAGATGAAGAGCACAATAAAACCCTTCATTGCTATCATCTGCGCACACGAGCCTTAACGACCACTTCCCTCCCCAATGATGTGGCTTACCTACCACGTACATGGACCGGATGTCGCGCGGGTCGTAACGTAAGCTTGCCGTTACGACTGACTGACCCTTTTTTGCCTTATAAACCTTTATTGCTAATGTAATGATTCAGCTTATTAATAAAACTAATTCTTTCACCTTTTAACTTTGCATGTACTATGTGTCAGTTAAATGTTGTACTTAGATAGCTTGCTCACGTAAAAGTACCTACTTAATGTTTATGTTAATACTTATTTAATGGTATGCATGGGCAGTATTTATAGCTCTATTAGAATGTTTGATTATCGTCTTAATTTATTTCTTAGAAGAATTTGGATGTAGATAGTAAACAGATCGAGTTAGTACTTTGATGAAAATCAATCAAAACATTAATTATTTGATCCCTTTAAAAAAATCCTTTAAACATTATTTTCTTTCTCAAATTTAAAATATTGGATGGGAAAATTATAAACCCAGCAATTTGAAGAAAAAATTAAATTGTTCGTACAGGGGATTTCTTTTACAAAATGTATCTAGACGCTTATTTTAATCACCTTTACCAAGTCATTCACATAATACATTTCATTAACTAACTCATGGCTTCTCATTAACATCATTAATTAGGCAACTGTATAGGGTGCTGAGTACTGAAATAAATATTTATGTAAGTGAATACTTTTCAACAGACTGAGTCCCTAAATTGCCTTTACAGCATATCATTCTACTACGAGTTCTCTAAAGAGCTGGACTACATCTGCACGACTCCTCAAGACAACGGCATGCACCAATGTGGAAACTTCCCGCCGTATCGGTATGGGCCTCTGGTCTGCAATGAGACTGCCAAACCGTTCTCTTATAACATACCCACTAACTTCTCTTGCGTCAACTGGAATCAGTACTACACCAACTGTACTCAGAGAGGCTCCAACCCATTCCAAGGCACAATCTCTTTCGACAACATTGGCCTGGCGTGGGTGGCTATTTTCCTGGTAAGCTCATTGTTGTATCTTCCTTTTTATAAGTACCCTGTTTTGTTTGCCAAATACTTTTGTCTTAAATCTCCAATGATATGGTCGATGTTTTTTTTTTCCCAGGTAATATCATTAGAGGGATGGACAGACATAATGTATTACGTTCAAGATGCGCACAGTTTTTGGGACTGGATTTATTTTGTTTTACTCATAGTGGTGAGTTTTTTTGTAGTTACTAAATCATAAAAACCTATTCACCGTTAAGTTTTCTCTTAAATTTTTCTGACAAGTTCCATATACGTTTCTTCGAAAATCTTCCATTGCTTTTCTATAAGATGTTAAAATATGTACATAATCGTGGCAAGAAAACTCGTAGTCTTCGATCAATCATGATTAATGCATGATATATTATGAAAGACGTATTTTTCGATGATATAGTACTTAGGTAATAAGACTTCGACATTTTGCAGCATAACAACCATTTAATTTAATTTTGTTAAGTTGGTTTTATTCTAAAATATTTTATTTACACTTTTGGTACACGCATAATATATAATATGTATATAATAATATAGTTACTAATAAGTAAATATAAACGATTATCAAAACAAAATCTTTTGTGAATCTATAACACACTTATTTTACACTAGCTGTCGCCCGCGGCTTCGCCTGCGCAGATCACGTTTTTCGTCGTTGCCTTAAGAATTTCCCAAAATCCTTATGTTTTAATTGCTATCTGTATGCCAAATTTTAGCCCAATCCGTCCAGTTTGCGTTTGTGCGTTGATAGATCAGCCAGTCACGGTTTTAGTTTATACAGATATATTCAGGTCAAATACAAAAATAAAAACTGCGAGTCGGACTCGCAAAAAATGGGGTTCCGTAGTATTCTCAAAAAATAATTTAATATTTTAAAAAACAAAATTATATTTGCAGTTGGTAATAGAACATTATGTATAGAAAATCTAAGAACTTTTTTTAAGATCCAGCTGCACATCTTCAGTTGGTCGACTTTTACTCCTAAAAAAAGCCTACGTAGCCGCGACAGTTTTCCTTTTAAATTGATTCCGACTATGTAAATTTTTTTTCAGATGTCTTGAAATAGCGGTTTAGCTAGTGGAGGGGCGGGGCGGGGGGGACTTGACTCTAAAAGAAATTAGCACTAATTAGCTTAATATTTCGCAAACGTATCCCTGAATCAAAACGTGGTCTTAGCAAATAGTTTTGAAAGACCTATTCAACGATACCCCATACAATAGGGAACGTCAACAAAAACATCACCCCCTCTTTATATGTAGAGCAGGTATTCTAAAAAAAAATTTTTTCAAGATTTTATTGTACTACTTTTTCGGCGTGATTAATATGTATATCCATGCCAATAGCACTAATAGTCTCTAAGCTAAGCCGCGGACAGACAGACATGGCGAGCACTAATAGTCTGTAAGCTAAGCCGCGGACAAACAAACGGACAGACAGACATGGCGAAACTATAAGTAGAATTTCACATTTATATATTTCCTTTTGACGCCGAGTGACACGTTTCTAGCACCAAAGATCCCTAAACGTTGATTAAATTTTGTTTTCGCAGATCGGCTCATTCTTCATGATCAACCTATGCCTAGTTGTCATAGCAACGCAGTTCAGCGAGACAAAGAAACGTGAAATGGAACGCATGAGGGCTGAAAGAGCTAGGTTCACATCTTCCTCGACCCTGGCTTCCTCTACCAATAACAGCGAACCAGCCACCTGTTACGCTGAAATCGTGAAGTATGTGGCGCATTTGTGGCGACGGTTCAAACGAAGAATGGCTAAGAAAATTAGGTGTGTGCACTCTGCAGGTCTGTTTAGATTAATGCCGAATGGCTAGGTACACGTCATTTTCTAATCTGACCTCTGAACAGTAATTTTAAAGGTATGTAAATTTAAAGGTTTGGCATTTTAAGGTCTAGAAATTTATGGTGTAGTGGTTTTTCCACTCGTTTCACATGAGGAGGTCGCGGGTTGAAATTCCAGCTGGGTTTAACTTTGATTCGGTGTGGTTAGAGCCCGCCTCGCTAGTTTGTAAGCCCGCTTCCATCTTTGGCATCATCTTCACTAACCAGCCGGTGAAATGACGCTAAAGTTTTACCAATAATAATTATATTCTATTATAATAGATTAAAAAAATGGATTCAAGCTGCAGTTTATATCAGTTTGGCAAAACCAAAATATTAAGAAACAAATTAAAGTATCATATTATAAATGGAAGTATTTTTTTTAATAAATATTTTTGGACTGTACAACTTATACAGGTGTAAAAAAAATGGTGTAGGACCCGTTAAGTGGGGGTTCTACTCATCATACTGAACAACTTTCCCCAAAGAACCCATAGTCAATTCGCAAAAAAATATTTCGACGCTCCATACAAAAATGCACAAAATTGGTAAATCAGATCGTTTTGTATGAAGAGTTAAATATTTTTTTTGCGATTTCAGCAAACTTGTAGAACAAAAGTTACTACGTTACTCCTACTCCTTCCGTCGTGTGACAAGTATGATTAGTAGAAGCCCCAGTTAACGGGATTCACACCAATTTTGTTACACCCTGTATAGCATGATACCAATACTGTAAAATAAACACCGTTGTACCAGATTTACCTACTTGATTGGAAAGTTTTAACGAACAACATTAAGTGTTTTCGTTTAAAGTTAACTCAAAACTTTGTAAATCTTACTGAAAACATTTAGGTACGTGCTATTAATTTCGGCTTCGGCTTAAACTTAGATATTGCACCGTTAAATTGGGTTCACTTGTTTTAATTAAAGGACAACCCAACTAATTTAATTTAAAAAAAGAACCGATTGTATAAAAACATTACCCCTCTTTTTTGGGCAGTGGGGTAAAAATGTATTCTATGTCATTTACGGGATCAAGACAAATATAACGACACCTCGCTCTACAAAATCAATTAAGCCGTTTAGACTACAGGCTCAGCCAAAGAAAGATTTATTTTTTGTCTTCGCAAATGACTGAATATAACGAGAAATTCGCTTCATTTTATTTTTATTCGCTACTTTTTGTAATGTTAAATGAAACGCAGACCACAATTTAAATGTGTGCTGTTTATGGACCTAATGAAGTATCAGTCAGTATCACACAACTTAGTTCAAGCATTTTGAGTCTGAAAATATTAACGTTCAAAATACAGTTTGTTTTGTATTCGCCCTGTTTGAATTTGCATACAGAATACGATGAAATTTTTTTCCAGACCTAATAGTACCAATCGTTAAGTAAAATAACAAATATTGAAACTGAACAATTAAGAGTCGTACTCGCCCTAAAGAATTTTCTTACCATATTTGTTAGATACCTATTATAAATGTTCCTATGTAAATAAGCACGTTGTCCGAAGTAACACTTCCTATGCTACCGATATTATGTACTCACGTCTAAATTAGTTTATCTTTCTCACAGGGTTTATCGATACCAGAAGGCTCAAGAGCGGTGGCGGACCAGCCGAGAAACCTTACAGCTTCCAGCGAACCGGCCAAAACAACATCATCCTTGCTGTCCAAGAACACATCCTCAGGTTTGTCCATAGTTCCATAATGTTTCTCAGTTTTCCAATCTGTACAGTAAAGCTAACATCATCTATCAGCTCATATACAGCTCAGAGACGACCCAGCACCGAGCTGCCTGGAGATGCATGATACGGAGGGCCTAACCCAAATAAAATGGAAAAGGCCCAGGCAAAGAGAAAGAAGGGCATTAGTCCTTTAGTATGTCTACGCGGGTCCAGTGCGGGTTGGCCGACTTCACACACAACCTTCGAGTTTCTTCGCAGGCGTGTGCAGGTATCCTCACGGTGTTTTCCTTCTCCGTTAGAGCGTCGGATAAACGTACATATGAAATCAAAATTTGAAAAAATATTTGTACGTGGATGGATTCCAATCACGACTTTCCGGATAGGAGGTAACGGTCCAAACCGTTACGCCACCGGTGATCTGAAAAGCTAACAGCAAAAATGAATTTAAATGCCTGTCTGTTGGGCTGAGGATTGTGGGTTTGAAGGCAAACGTTGATGAGGAACAGGTCATCTGTTTCTTTGTCTGCTCTGTGTCTAGGTGTCTAATATCTATAATTTAATTTAACGTATATAAGTATGTAGTTCTCGTGTGGCGACCACGCACCGGAAAACGTAGTGTAGGCAGGCCTCCCACTCGGTGAACTGATGACCTGGTGAGGGTCGCGGGAAGCCGCTGGATGCCGGCAGCGTAGAACCGGTCGTCGTGGAAATCCTTGGGGGAGGCCTATATCCAGCAGTGGATAGCTGATGATGATGAAGTATGTATATCAGTCTCAGGTTCTCATTATAGTACGGGAGATCCTAGTTTGGGACCAGATGACCGTGTATGATTTGTCCCCGAATATTATTATAATTAAGGATTTAAAAGAATATTATATTGATAGATAGTTTTAGTGTTACAAATCGGTGAACGTATAGAATGTTTCACTAGATCTGGTTGTTTATTATGAAATGTACACTATTAGTACTCTACACAGTTAACTTGACGGTAAAGCCTCCTCCAACTAACATACTCCTTGCCTTCAATGTCATGATATATATTTGCTCTTAGAATGTGAGAAGTCCTTTGATGTACTGTTTTGTTATTCCTATTGAGCTTAAACAATAGGTACATTACGTAGGTCTCGTTTCGTTTCAAACAAACAACGAAATAGGAAATTAGTTTTGTCAATGTGCGGAGCATCTAAAACAATAAATGTTTTTTTTAGTTAGGATCGCAATAACAAAGATATCTTTCTTCCCCCATTTGACTTGACGTCCTAAAGCTAGATTCAGACGTTTTTTGTTTTTAAATTCGTACATTGAAAAATGCTTTTTTATTATTTTTTTTAAACTTTACTGCGTTTGACTGCATTTCACCTGATGGTAAGTGATGATGCAGTCGAGGATGGTACATGCAAACTCAAAATATTGTTATTCGGGGACAAATCATACACGGTCATCTGGTCCCAAACTAGAATCTCCCATACTATGGGAACCAAAGACTGGAATTTGAGGTACTTTAGATCTTCGTTTAGAACTTTGTTGGATTTATCGAGAAATATGTGGGTATTTACCTACCTATGATTATTGTACTACACTGCTTATGTATAGACGACTGGTGAAGCAAAAAATATCTTATTAAAATTCCTCTCGCAAATTCATTTAAGGTAAAATCAGACTGGAAGAAAAGCGAAGCGTTTTCCTTGTATGTAGATTAAGCTCATTAGGTGTAAGTACAACGTGAAATTCCGCGCTTCCGTGCCAGTCTGAAGGATCTTTACAGAAACGTTAAGAGAAAGCCCTGCTTTTAGCTTTTTCACTAATGATATCATACAGCATTAATAAGTTGTTTTACTAATATTTGATACTTAGTTGTTTTAGATTTTGAATCAGCCATAGATTTGGTACTAGAAGCCGTTTTTCCATTACCATAAGCAAAGTATACATATTAGTACTAACATACAGTATGGACACTCCCTGCCGCTCTCTAGATTGCGACCTCACCCCCTCGTCAGCCAGATTGATACAGATAGGTTATAGTTTAATTCTCGAACGTAAAGGATTTCGCCGCCATTTTGTTTGTTCCGTCATTCTTTTTTTGAAATGTCATTTATCTCCCGTTGTATGAAGTGTCCAGGGTGTGCCATATATGCATGATTTATTTTTATTACAGTGAAATGAAACAGTGGAAAAAAATCATCATTTGAATTTTTATACAGATGCCAAAATTTTTACAGATTACTAGTTTGAGGGGCACTTTTGTAATGTCTGAAAAGGCCCCAAGATTACCCATATTGTTTTGTCAGGGGAACGGTGGGAAGCTGGGCGGTGAGGAGGGAGACGAGCCGCTGGGTCGACCGAGCCTGTTGCGCGTGCCCTCGCTCTCCGCCGCCGATCTCGAGGTAATACAAAGCCACGCCGTGTTTTCTCGGTCATAGTAGAATGATCTTAGTGAACTCTTATGGCATGTTCAGACTAGGACAAATTTCTCTCCTGTCATGATTTGATATGTTATCAATATTAATTTACTAGCTATTGCCCGCGGCTTCACCCGCGTGGACATCGTTGTAATGACTGTCTTAGAGGGTGCGCGGTGCGCGAGCTGCAAGCGGCTCGCAAGCGTGGAAGTGATTCTTTCCCAGATCCCTCGGAAACAATGGCAGCATAAGCTTATTAGTAAATCATGTAATTGCCCACCCCCTCAACCATCTCTGTGCAAACAATCCCAACAATCCATTGTTCCGTTGCGATGTTAAAGAAATTAACCAAAAAAAAGAGTAGTTTTTCAGTTTCCTCAGGAACTGCATCGGGCTATGCTATTTTCACGGAATAAAAAGTAGCCTATGTCCTTCCTCGTGACACAGGCTACCTGCATGCCAAATTTCATTAAGATTGGTCAAGGCGTTGAAGCGTAAAAAGGTAACAAACAAACACATTTTCACATTTATAATATTATAAGTAAGGATATTATGTAAGTATCAGGTGAATTAACACATGCCCAAAATAAGGCTTTAACACTTCTGTACTAATAAGGACCAACCTTGACGTGTTTGTGGCAACGCGACTGCGGCAAAAATGTCTACATAATTAAATTTGCTGAGCACACAAAGATCTAATTAGGCCGGGGGACGTTTCAATTTGGACGAATTATGTTGGTGAGAGGCGTGATTGCGTTTGACACCTGCCTACTTATGTTGAGATCTTGTTAGATGATTCCGTAGGACAATATACTAATTATACTGACATAAGTACAATGCTCAACATTGTCTAGGGATATTGCAAGATTTTTCATACAAAACATGTTTTTTTTTTAAAGTTATAAAAATAACTATTTGACATGTACTTACCCTGTTATTGTTAGTTCTTCTAAATGAATTTCGTTTTAAGTGGATTCTCTACAAACGCTTATAAAACAAAATAAAACGGGACCTACAGTACTCGCATATGATGTGTAACATGTGACAAAATACTTATGAAATTAATTAATTATCGGGTCGTACATTCACGGGCCGACCCTTCGAATAGTAGTATGTCATCTTTGCCTTTGCCATCACACTAGGCGGCATGGCTATGACAACCTTAGTTTTCGAGAATTAAAAAACGTTCGCATTTTCTGTTACACATTTCCGTCCCATTTCACGAAATCACTCCCACAAATTGCAGGAAAGCGAGAGCAAAGAAGTTACACATCAAAAATAAGTTTTTTTGTTTCCTTTTTTAATTCACAATTGGTAAGTTTTTATTTTCATAGAAGAGTCATGGTGCAGATTATATAAAATTAGTAGAACCCAATTTAATTTCTCATAACTTTGTACAAACATCACATAAAACTAAATTTATTTATAAGAACTGAGAGGATAAATATAGAACTTGTTTGCTTTTCAAAAAACCTAAAGATTTTTTTATTCAAAACAATAAAATATCTTAAATATCCCGAGATAACTTATACTATGCTCAACGAACTCTCAACAATTATCTTAGGGCTAGTTGTCCTGAATTAATAGGTTGAAATTATCCCGTCTATTTCTCTTGGGAGTGTTCATAGTCTCGACATTATTAATGGCTCAACAATACTGTTTAATCCGTCGAAGTAGACTGCAAACTTCTGCCAATTAAATAGATATTCAAATCAGAAACTCTCTTTAAGTTATTTCTCAGACTGAGCACCTGAGCGGACAAAAGTTTCACTGCCCAGGGCCCAGATACAACGAGCAACTTCTAATTGGTTTAATTTTGTAACGAACTGGCTAATTGTTTAATATTAACAGTTTTCACAGAGCTACCATTAACATGAAGTGTCGAACATTTTTTTGCAATTTTAGCAAAATTACAACCAAAGTTGTTTGTTTTGTAAGCAGAATCATCAGTTGAGAGATTTTATAATGCAAAACGTAGTGTTTACCACCGCCAAAGAATATTGCTACCGGTCAAACCCGATTTTAGTACAAACTTGTTTTTCCTTGGCCAAACCAGTTTGTCCTTGATGCGATAGGATAAACCGGTACAGACTAGGCTAAACTGGTCCGTCCTATGGCCGATAGGAGAAATTAGTTTAACCTAGGCTGAACTGTACGCCGCATTGTATGAGGCGCCGCTTTGTGTAAAATCTACTGAGTAACATATTTAAAATGAGCGAGCGAAGCGAGCGATGTTAGATTCGGTCTGGTTTGATTGATTATACAGTGAAGAGCCTCTCGAAGCGAGGCTCACTCCCCCCCCCCTTTTTTACTTACTACCTAGTTTACAAAGCGGCGCAAAATCTGCCGCTTTACAAAAAACATCGCTGTTTTACAATCTGACGCTATTCAGCGTGCCGTTTTGGAAACCGACGGCTCTACGTAACGGGTGCGACATATAAAAAAGGTGCTCTGCTCATCTAGTTCAGCCTAGATTAAACTAGTTTCTCACATCGGCCATAGGCCAGACCAGTTAAACCTTGTCTGTACCGATTTATCCTATCGCATAAAGGATGAACTGCTTAGGCCTAGGAAAAACTAGTTTGTCCTAAAATCGGGTTTAGCCGGTAACATATATACCCACTCCAAGTATAAACAGTGTCATTAAAAATGTCCAGACAAAAAACAGCGCGCGCCACTGTTTTGTATGAACTCGTTCTAAAAATCATTTGTTTGCAAACTTTAACTTCAAATGTCTTGTTCTGACTGACTCGGTGGCTCAGTGGTTAGTGCTCTTGACTACTGATCCGAGAGTTGTGGGTTCGATCCCCACCCAGGGCAAACATTTGTGTGATGAGCAGATTTGTTTGCTCTGTGTCTGGGTGTTAAATATCTATATATGTATGTATTTAAACGTATTTAAGTATGTATATCAGTCTCTGGTTCCCATAACACAGGGAATCCTACTTTGGGGCCAGATGACCATGTGTGATTTGTCCCAGAATATTTATATTTATTTATTTAAATGTCAACATATGGTGGACAGCTTTGTCACCGATTTCGTATGAGACTGAGACTCCATAATAGTACATCAATGACCGCCGCCTCTATTATGCCCCTTCGTTAGCTTCACTTTACTGCATCATCTACTCTCTCACTATTTCACTTTTTGGGGTGTCAAATTTTTTGTTCATTTTGTTTCCGTAGTAACTCTGTTTAAGTAGTAGCTACTATCTAAAAATAGAGTCCGTTTTAAAATTAAAATAAATATTTACTGAAGTAGTCTTACTACGTGGCCGGAAAGAAACTAGTAAAATGTCGGTCCCCTGTTTCCCTATTTAGTCCAGTTTTTATAAAGAACTAAGAACGTGAATTATTTTTTACTGAATCGTACGCAATGGAAGTTGCGAACTGTCTCTACAGGGTGTTAAAAAATCACAAGTGATATTTTAAAGAGTTAATGTTTAGAATATAGGAGAAATATAAAAAATCACTGTTTATACAAGTCATCATCCGTTCGTGGAACCTTTAGACAGTAGGCATAAAAACTAGAAACTAATGTTGTTGCATTCGAAAGCACTACTGTATCGGGCGAACTTGAGGTCGAACAACCTTCTAGTGTACTATATCTATCACCAAAATTTTTGCCTCAGTAATTTCTCGGTTTGCATTGGACTTTTAATGTACATTTTTTTAAACATTTTTCCTAAGTTCTTTACTTGATACTGAGTAACACCTGAAAACTTCACTCGTAACTTCATCTATAAATATCTAACTTTTAACATCTATAATACTTGTGACAGACAGCCTTATATGCTCGTGGTTTTTAACATCCTGTATAAATATTTAATTACTTGTGGCAGAACGCGTCAAATCTATCGCTGCTATCACCACCATCCCTGGCCCGCCGGCGCTCGTCAGTGATGTTCAGCGACACCGTGCTGCTGCACGAGCCGAATGCGCCGCCTGGGGCTCATCCGCACAACGTATGCTCCTCAGAGAAGATGACGCAGACAGGTAGACTATGCAGTTTATTTATGTATTTATATCTTTAATTATTCATTAAGCTGCAGTTTTATGCCATTTACAGGTTTTCATTACAAAATAGGGCTGCGATTCTCTAAGGTGCTATTACGACAAGACACATAACATTCTCGTATACTCGTTACGTACTCGATAGGAACTTTAAAGCAAGGTTTGACTGAATGGGTGCCTGCATTGACCTGCCGTTAAGCAGTTTGCTGCGTTTCGGCGGGTGGGATGAGAGTGTCAACGAGATTACTGGCATACCAGGCATGACATTTTTTTGCTCAAGGTTTGGCAAAGTACTGACAACTTTCATAGCACTATGTGAACGAAGAATAGTCATGATACTGTATTTATGTTGTCATAGTTGTTTTAGCCACTTTCTATCAGGTGGGTCTTCGCATTTTTGTCACCTTTACAATAGATAAAAAAGTCTGAGAAAAAGTTGTAATGTCTCCAACGTAGGGCTTTTGAATGTAGTGTCGAGTTATACATATACTTAACGTACTAATTAGATGAATTGATCCTTCAAATAACTTCAAACCGTATTTGAATTAATCAGATTATTTTTAGTGTGTGTTTTAAATGATTTAAACTTAAATCTTTTCCCACTCGCTTTATAACTAGCACTTTCTAACTTTCTTATGTAATAGTTCTAGTTTAAAATCTTTGAAAAGGAATTTTAACAGAAATTAATATTTGTAGATTCATTGTGTCAACGTGACTGGCTTAAGACCCAAAGTGGTGAGTCTAGAGGTGATAGATCTAGACGAAACTATTAGAAGGGCATGCATCAGCTAATTCTTTATTTCTATTCTTTTCTTCTTCTGTCTTCTTCTGCTAAAAGAAAAACAGTGGACACAAGAATCACATTTAAACAGAATAACCAAAAAAAAATTAGTTACTTTTGGTGATAACTTTTTTCTGAGTTCTTTGCAGGGTAACACTAAGCTTCACTTAACACGGCTTGCTTCTGTCAAATCTTTTAACTGTTCCAAACCTCGAAAGCGTCATCTGTTTCTGCTCGTCTTAACTTTTTTAATAACTTCAACTTTCTTAACAAAGTTTATTCCATTGTTAAGTCTGTCTATTTGATACTTCCGAGGTACTTACATTTGTTACTGTGAATTGTATAAAGGTTACTTTGTAGTGTGTTTTTGTAAACTGTAAACATAAATCAAATTGTTTTCGAATCTTCTACTCGTTAGAAAATTGATACATTTTATAGAACAGCAACTAAAAATGTATTCTAATCACTTTTAACACACAACAGTTTGCCGTGTGCAGACGGATAGTGATGCTTTTGGAACCAAGATAATGAAACCTTTTTCATGATTTTAGCCGCATTGCTACTAAGTAGTATATTTAATTAGCGAATGATGCATTTGCGGGTGCAGAGTTCGATCTGCCATCAGGAGATACTGCGGAGGAGCGGGCCGCTTCCGGAGGCACCATGTCATGTCAGGAACTGCTGGCTCTCTCCGGAGCTCTATCAGCTGCTCTGCCTACTGGGCAGGTTGCCTTGGACTCATTCTTCGAAGAACTTACAAAGGGCATCAGCAAAAGAGCTGGTGAGGAGAAAACCGATACTAAGGTTTGTAAAGCCTTACTTATAAAGTACTAAAACCATTTAAACTATTTAAAAAAGAGTTTATTTTTGTGAGTTTTTTTAGTCATGTGTATTAAAAAAATTCAAAAACAATACCCCAGTGGCAAATTGCATGGAGTATGTACTTATTTTACAACAGTATTATAATGTAACATTCGTAGGTCCATACATAACCAACTTCTCTCTGAGATAATGTTTAAATATAATTTTATTAAAAACCATATTAATTCCAGTAAAAAAGTTATAATATGATATTTTTATCTTTCAGACTGTTGAAATAGAAGATTTTTCATGTTGCGCGGAGCTTATCGCGGCGGAAGCCGCGCTCAAGGAAAACAGGAAGGGTCGGTTCTCGAGCGCATGCTCTGTGCTATGGCGGCGGTTTAATATCTTTATGTCGTGGCTAAGGAAGCACATTAAGAATATCGTCAACCATAAATACTTCCAGCAAGGTCAGATGTGAAATAATTATCATAACTAACTTGATTTAATTGCACGCAATTTGTGACTCGGCGTATTATTTCCAGGAATATTACTAGCCATTCTCATCAACACCTTATCAATGGGCATTGAATACCACAATCAACCCGAAGAGCTAACAGTGATTGTTGAAATCAGCAACATTGTGTTCTCCGCCATATTTGGCGTAGAAATGATCCTCAAAGTTATCGCTGAAGGTCCTTTTAAATACATTTCTAATGGATTTAATGTTTTTGATGGAATCATTGTTATTTTAAGGTAATTTTCTATTTTCAATCATCCATTGCCACCATTCTCTAACTTGATGATAAATAAGAATGTAGAAACAAGTTTATATCAATCATCATATCAGCTCATATATACGTCCCCACCGAGGGGTTTGAGCCTACCCTAAATTAGTATTATAATAATACCTAGCGTAATTAAAAACCCATTTAGTTTTTGTCAAACTCATACTAGTGTTTATTTACCTATCTTTGTCTCGGTGTTACGAAGATTCTTCTTAACATATCTGATTATCTCATTTGAAGTGCATTCGAGCTGGCTCACAGTTATGGAAACGAAAAAGATCTTGCCGGGAGCTCGGGGTTATCAGTTTTGCGCACATTTCGTCTCCTGCGCATACTAAAACTCGTCCGTTTTATGCCAAACCTGAGGAGACAGCTCTTCGTCATGCTGCGAACTATGGACAACGTCGCAGTCTTCTTCTCGTTACTGGTCCTGTTCATATTTATATTCAGGTAATTATATTTATTAACACGTTTATACTATAACGTAATTTGTAGGTTAAATTACAAAAACAAAATTGTTACTAAAAAGACAAACTTTAATAATAATAAAAGTCGCGAATAAAACCCTCTGGATAAATTGCACGAAATAAAACTTCTATAAGTAAATTTTCTGAAAGACTTTGAAACCATCACTGAAACTTACTGCTAATTTAAATATAAGTCTATCTTCAAAAACTTTCTTTTTTCACTTTTTATTTTCATACTTTCAAGTTTTAATAAGATTTTCAGGAAACAATTACTGGTAACTTTAAAAAAAATTAGTCTCTCTCTTTATCATTTTTCATGTCTTCTTCTTGAACATTTATTATATTTGTGACGTCAACACCCCTTATAGTGATATTTATAATCAGTAAATAGTATATAACAGTTCTAAAGCAATCGCCTCTGATTGCTTATACGAATTCTTCATTTTTCCGTAGCGAAAGAAGATTTATTCGACTCTCCATAAAACTATGAAATTCTGAATGTTTCTACCTAAACTGTCACACCCGCATCCCTTACCCGTGCACTATTAACTGTGAGTGATTTCTCCAGTTTCTTTTCTATCTTTCCTTACTAATGTGTATGTCTACCTCTCTCTGTGACATCCACTTACTACACACTGCCACTATCCACACTATCTTCACTACTTTTTCTCTTTTATTCGTATATTTACTTATTATAGATCTTACACGCTTTTGTGCTTCTCTCCACTAATTTATTTACACCTGCACCTCCTTACACCATCACTTTAGATTATTTGTATTTTTTATTAAAACACGTCTTTTATGTATTTATTTATATTTTCTTCTAAATGTGTGGAAAGGATTAAAATAAGCATTTTTATCTAATTGAATATTGCGTGCTAACGTTCAGCATCCTCGGTATGAACATCTTCGGGTGCAAATTCTGCGAGAAAGACGAGGATGGCGATCAAGAGTGCGACAGAAAAAACTTTGATACGCTCTTGTGGGCCTTTGTCACAGTGTTTCAGGTATTCAATATTTTCAATTAAAGCATCTAACAGACAACCCAGAAACAGACTGTACTTGCAACATTACTAAACGCTTACGGTGCGTCATCCATCAGTCAACACTCACGACAGTTTGACAATCCTAATAACCAGATGATTGTCATTGTGACGGCTAATCAACTAACTACGCGAGTACACAAACGACTCTTCACTCTGCTGCAAGAGGCCCTCTAATAAAACTAATATCTCATTGTGAACTCCAAACAGAGAACGGTGAATGATACTTGCAGCATTGTGCGTTGTCAACAGGCGTTCAGTCGCGTAACAGCTACCCTAGAACCTGCATAGAGGACAATACTAGTTCCATTCGTAACAAATTGATCCAACATCATCTAGTGTCACGTTCACGTATGTTGTGCCGTCGCTCCCATCAGTTATCGAGAGCACTTAGTCAGAGAGCTTGGTTGATAGTAGGTCGTAGGTTAGCCTCGGAATCGATTCACGGGCTCCTGTTCGTCAACTCCTCTACTCCTATTTTTTACAATTGCACTTGGTTTAATCTTATCTCTATCACTTTGCATGCCGCTTCTATTTATTTAGTTATGTAAATACATACACACAGACAAGAAATTTCTTGTCGAACGAAATCAGCGAACTCTTACCTTTTGTTTGTGGCGAAGCGTGTACTCGAATGGAATAAATTTTAATTGCCAAACCAAAGTTTTCGCTGATTTCGTCTCCAAAGCCCGGTATCTTTATTTTAACTTTACTAACAATCTTATTTTCAATTAATTCCCATTTCTCTTGATTTATTGCTAGTTTAATTGATTCATTTTCTCTATAGTCCGACTTAACATTTTGCATTATTTAAAATCTTTTTATTTTATACTTTCAATACTGCATCTGACTGAATGATGTTTATTACTGTGTTACTTCAAGGACTATAAGAATGTCATTTTCTTTATCTACACACTACCTATATCTATGCACTTTCTTTTGCCTATTTTTCTCTAAATTATCTAAATAAAATTTCAATCCTAATTTTGTTATGTAATATGTGATATGGCAGTATCTATTTAAATAATTATTGGAATAATATTGGCATAAAATTAAATATTAAGAAAGTTGCACTAAATAACACAATATCAATTTGTTTCAGTTTATAAGTTAGATTTAATAACAGTTCGTTGGCGGGGAGCGTCCCACGACGATAACACTGCTTAACCAATTAAGCTTTAATCGTTTATGTTCTAATTAAGTTACAATCAAGTAACGTCTTGAGATAAAACTAATTTTACAATTATTATACTTTTATATTAACATGCTTTTGTAAATCAGGCAGTTAGGATGTTTTCTGAGTTCATGTCTTTAAAAAATGATTATTATTTACAAAGATGAAAAAAAACGCTCAAGTTTCTATTTAAACAGAAAATTATCCCTTAAAATTTGAAATATATGCAAGCAGGGTTGCAGTGTTATCGTCTGCCTATCAACGAACGTCAGTTTGATGCGGTCGCGGCGTATGCGCATAGCATTTTCTTTTTCTTTCATTTTTTCATCGGCATCGCCGCACGCAGTATTCTGGGCATGTATCTGTTTGGTGGTAAGTTTTGCAAGTACGTCGAAGACAATGGCACCGAGCGAGACTGTACCTGCCCCGAAATCGTGTCGCACCACCCCAAGTGTGAGTGCGACAGGAAACATTTTAATAATATCCTCTGGGCTACCGTCACCGTCTTCCAGGTAAGCTCTCAGAGACAGATAGACAGTACGTTATAGTCGGTTATTTTGCGATCCCGTTCGAGTTGTTTAGAGGATAGACATAGACACCGCGTTTTTCTCGTTGCAAAATTGCCTAAATTGTAATTGGATTTTTTATTTTATCTTGTTCGACACTTGTATGGGTCGTTGAAAAAGATTAATAAAATTTTCTTGTTTATTTCGTGTGTGTATACAGCAAAAGAGAGAAATGCGTCGTATTTATAGTCAATTTTTAACAGTATTGGTTGGCGTAAACGTAAAGCATCTTTGGAGCGCTCTGTAGTTAGTGCATCTTGCTTCGTAGTAGACTAGTATTATTTAGCACTAAGTAATGCTAGAACCTTATGCTTGTGTACTCAAATTCGCCGTCTGTGTTCCCTCATCCTATTGTATGTGTGTGTGATCCCTACACTGACACAATTACATACTTAACACTTGGTTAACACTAACAAGCTCTTTTAAATATATTTTTTGTTATTTTAAATTATTTTAGCAACATTAAAATTACTTAACAATTTATTACAAAACACCTAAAAGCACGACTTTTACACAATAAAACAGCACACCTCGCTTATTTTGATTAAAAAGAGATTCCGTCCACGAGTTGAAGAATTTTAATGTGGTAGAAGACACGGCTTGCTCTGTGGGATTTTGTCTTAGTTTAATGTAAACATTACAGGTATTGACACAAGAGGATTGGAATGTCGTATTATTTAACGGTATGGAAAAAACAAGTCACTGGGCAGCTTTATATTTCGTAGCGTTGATGACGTTTGGAAACTATGTGCTATTCAACTTGCTGGTTGCGATTCTAGTTGAGGGGTTCAGTTCAGAGGTGAGTTTAATGCACATCCAATATTTCTTTCTTATCCATTCTGGTCTGCAAATCACGCCTCAATCACGTGACTTGTGGTTTCAATTTCAGCGGAATGAAAGGCGGGAACGGGAGCAACGCGAGCTGGCAAAGTCGAAATTGTCAAGTGAATGCTTCTCGGATAACAACGAAATACAATACGACGATTCGAACTCGGGGTCGCATTCCAGTGAGAGCTTATCCCAGGTGACATATTTTACTAAACTCTTGCAAATAATATTGTTGCTTTATTTGTTTGTTGGGGGAGGCCTTTGTCGATCAGTGAACGATTTTCAGCTGATATGATGATGATTTGTTAGTTACAACCTGTTCTGTGGTTACGACAACGCTATATAAGCAGTGGTTTCTACCTCAAGAAAAGATTTCATTAGATAGTAACTTATATAGATAGCGTAGTTTTTTTACTGCTCAGATAATTCTTAATTTAATTTACCCTTTTTTTAAATTTTTTTATGTCCACAATTTTGATATTAAATTAGTAGGTATTTAAAGAAGATTCTAAATTACTTACCTGAAGCAACCTGAAGGTAGCCTAGTTCGAAAGTTACACGAAAACCGGCTTAGTGTGAGTCAAAACCGCACACATAGGGTTCAGGACCAATATACTAGATGGTGCTAGTTTCATGTTTCAAAAACCATCATACTAGATGGCGCTAGTTTCTTCATGTTTAGAAAAACACGTTTTTTTGTATGGAGACCCACCTTATTTTTTCACTTTTTTCAAAATTGTAGTATTTGTAGTTATAGCGGCAACAGAAATACATAATCTGTGAAAATCTCAGCTGTCTAGCTATCACGGTTCATGAAACACAGCCTTGTGATAGACGGACGGACATACAGCGGAGTCTCGTTTTTACCCTTTGGGTATAATCATATGTTTTTTTTTATGACAGAACGAGATCAAAAATTTTTGGCGCTCAGCGGATGATGTCAGGAGGGCTAAGGACGACGTGAACGGGCATAAAGGAAAGGCAATGAGATCACGCCGTAAAGGCAAATCCGCGGCCCACCATCCGACCCTTTGCAAAGACTGCGCACAATCTAATAAATGTAATTTGCAAAAGGTAAGTCGGCGAGTTTCTAACAAAACGGATTCGACGCTAAAAATAATATCTCAAGATAAAAATAATATTTCCCTTTAATTCTGCGAAAGAATGCAAATTATTATTTTTAAGAAAAACCTTTCCTACCTCACGAAATGGAGGAAAATAAACTTTATTGTTAAGAACAGTATTACATATAACCTACACAATAATTATTAAGCAGCTATACCTAACAATAATTTTCACAAAAACGTACATAATATACCAGTCTTTGCCTCAATTTTACAAGCATACTTACCACATACAGCCGAGTATACAATCACATCAATACCTAATATCAGTCTGAGAAACATCCGTGGCGTAATGGTTAGTCCATTCGCTTCACACCAGGAGGTCGCGGGTTCGATTCCCGGCGGGGTCAACTCTATAAGTGTCGGTTTGGTTCGTGGTAGGGGCATTTTCATAGCCTGCCTGATGGCTAGCTACCACCATCTTATCTAAGTCTTTCCGCCAAACATCAGTGTTAACAGCATTGGTGTGTTCCGGCTTGAAGATAAGATAGCCAGATCTCCATTGCGTTGGGGAATCTTGGTAAGCCCGCTTCCATATTCGGCATCATCGTCACTTACCATCAGGTGAGATAATGCCAAGGGTGGATAAAAAAAAGGAAAGTAAATGCTATCAAACATTTCAGGAATCAAAAATGCTGGCAAACAACGCCGGTGCTGCTGAGAACACAGCAGTGCCAATGATAACCCACACGGCTGCCACGCCCCAAGATTCACCTTCCACCACTCTGGAACCCGGCGTTTCTTTCAAGGACTTCAATTTAGCTTTGTCTCTGGAAAGGTCATCTATGCTTTCCAGCTTGGACTCTATTGACCGGACTTCTGTACGTACTTATTAGCCGGTTATTTTCTTAAACATAAGTATCACACTTATATTATAAAGGCGAAAGTACAAACTTACAAAAGTGTGTGAGTGTGTATGTTTGTTACTTCTTAACGAAAAAACTACTGAACGGATCTGGCTAAAATTTGGTAGATAGACAGATTAGGACCTAGATTAACACATAGGCTACTTTTTTTCACGCTCGCGAGCCGCTTGCGGCTCGCGCACCGCACAGCCTCGAAGACAGTCGTAGACACTATGTTCACACGAGCGAAGCCGCTGGCAAAATCTAGTTAATAAAAATAATCAGAAACAAGTCACATACGATCATCCGACGATGAATATGTATATTTTTAAATACATTAGACGCTAAACAAAAAGCAAACAAAATTAGCCCTGAGTGAGAATCGAACTCACTACACGCGCCCTAGCAGACAGGAGTGCTGACCACTGGACCACCGGGTCATTCGAACTAGTATTGTGAATCACAACCACTCGAAGCATTAATAAATTGTATGTTATGGATATGATGATGATGATACTAGGTACTTATGACATCATCATATCAGCTCATATATGGCCCCACCGAAGGGCTCGAGCTTCCCTGAATTAGGGCGACCGGGCCTCAGTCGACCACGCGGGCACAGTGCGGGTTGGTCGATTTCACACACAACCTTCGAGTTTCTTCGCAGGTGCGTGCTCGTTTCCTCACGATGTTTTCCTTCAACGCGAGAAATTAGAAATTCAAAAACGCCACCGACTTGACATAAATGTTGATAATAGGGCTTGTGACCATACTTGCTTCATAATTTTCAATAAAAATTTTCAGTAGTCGGGTTTTTTTTTTACTTTTATTTTATTTCCACATTTTTTGTGCTCAAAGTAAAATGCCGCCCCACCTCGCTCCCCGCTTGATTGTAGCGCGCGTACATTGAGCCATCTCATAATATTGCATGTAAAAACCATTTGCTAAGAAATTAAAAACATTTTCATATGTAACGTGAAGGACCCATGCTGCTCTGCAGCAATTTTTTTTATAATGGATATCGAGGGTGCGCGATGGGTGAGGCGCGAATGGCTCGCCATCGATGGTGTGTGGTGGGCGACCCGCAAGCGGCTCGCCATCGATATTGCGCGGTGTGCGAGAATATGCGCGTTGAATGTTTACACCTAGCTTCCCTGCAACCAATTTAAATGGGCAAGAGCTCAAATGAAAGAACTCTTTCAGCAAGTATTCTTAAACTAAAGCAAACCGCGTACTTCCATTAGAACCGGAGATATGGAGAAAGAAAGCTATGAAATCGCGATTGGGTGTAACTTGAGAAGGGCGAAAGTTAGTTAATTTTCAATGCTTGATGACAATTTTGTGCACTAATACTATTCATTGAAAAGAATTAAGCAAATCGGTTGGATATTACGGCTGGACATACTCTTATTACATTCTAGAGAAAGTACGCAGTGTGCGAGACGCTAGGCACTCGCGGGGGTGATTTCCAATGCTTGATTACAAATCTGTGCATCATTAATTAAATTGGTTGGATAGAATGGCCGGACGGACTCGCATTAGATTTCATCAACTCTTTAAACATAATAATTAGAATGTGCTTGTCGAGACTTTTATTTTGATACCAAACATTATATAATTACCTTAAAAATATTTTCGAGTCGTGTAATACACCTAGAGAATCCGCCATGTTGATTTTTTTAATGCTATATATATCCTATGTCACGCGATGGCATAAATCTAAAGACACCACATTTGCCAAATTCGATTAAGTAGTTAAGGAAAATACAAGGGAACATATGAACATACACACAAATACATATAAACGTACATACATAGACTGTTAAAAACGTAACCCTCTTTTGTTCGCAGTCGGGTAATAATCGTCACCATCAGCTATAGACACACTTTTGTACTTATAAGCTATTTCTAGAAGAATAAATATATGAAAAATAAAATTAAAAAGACTGTTTAATTGAAAGTTATAACTTAATTAGGTACCTACGAAACTATGGCTTGCAGAGAAAAGAAATATTATAGGAAAATGCTGTTTTTAATAATTCCAGAGATATTTTTTAATGTACAAAATATTCCTTTTAGCTAAGTAGGAATAAAATGCTCAGCAATTGTTCCACTCCGTCAAGTGAACACAGATTATATTATAGACAAACGCGAAGTTCCCCTCAAATTCAGAATATTTACATACGTTTGCAAGAAAAGAAGAAATTTCATATTTTCTATAGAGACGCGAGACGGTTATGCGATAAATTCAAATCATACTGTCTCGGGAATCAATTCTGACAGACATAAATTTAACGCAATTTGTAATAAAAATTGCGGTGCATTATGGAGGGAAAAAAACAAAGAAATAAGATAATTTACGAAGAGATATGGAGTGAACAAAATGCAAGATAAATCTCCCTGACAAAAACATATTTATATGTAGAAATACTTTTTTCAGTGCACGAGTATACCCGGACTATTGAAACCACCCAACAGTTACACATTGACGCTTCATTCGGCTGCTGCGCAATTGGGAGCTGAAAAAGCTCGTTTACCACCAATATCCCTAGCCCCCTCCCCATTAACGCTCGCTCCACCACCTTTGAGATCTTCTCCTGCTTCCACCCCCACCACACCTAGATCTCTTCCCTCGCCGTTACTGCCAGAGAAAAACTTACAAGTATCCATCGCAAAGGATGACAACTGCCTAAATGTTAGCGACAAATCAATTCTTCTCAGTTCCCAAAAGTAAGTCATATAAATATATACTTCTCAATGAACTTCCCGAGTCTTTTAGATAACATTTTAATTTATCAAAATTATTTCAGCTGCCTTAAAATGAGAGTGCGAGTAGGCTTAAAACTTGAGGAATTTCTTTTAACATTATTTTAGTTACGACTGTCAAAACAATTTCAAAAGAATGCTCGTGGATGCTCCTAACATTTTAATTAGTTCTAATATTATGACCCCGTGAATTGTTCGTCTCTTTTCGTGGAGATTTGCAAATTGTAAAATGATTTGTTGCTTAAAATACTGGCAACAAATGCATTTTATGGCCACTTTATCACACAAAGTTACGATGCCTTCAGCTTTTAAGCATTGTTGGAATTAGAAATTTTAATTTAAAATCTTAATACTTACATAATATTGTTTTCCCTCTCTACGTTAACAAGCATAACACACATGAGAAGCTTATGTAAATATGGTTAATGAATGATATTGTGTTAAGGAACGAAAGGACAACTTGTTCGTAATCCTTTAGGATTTCTTCGTACCGAGTAATATTTGCTTAAATATTATGCTCTTATTTTTACAAGTACAAACTAATTATACAGAGTGACTGGTACAAATTTCAAAACTCTTAACTAGTGTTTCTACTTATAAAAGTGAACAACTGTAGTTTTATTTATTTTATTTTATCATTTTATTTTCAGGCTTCATAGACCCATAATTGTGTTAATAAAAATACAAAAACTTTAAATAAACTATTGTTAGTAGGGTACAACTAAACTAAAGAATAATATTAAAACTTTTTACAATCGCAATTTTTTTTGACCTTTCAAACTAATCAAAGTTGTAGATCAAAAACTTTCAGTATAATCACTAGTTAACAGATTCGCAGTTATGTTACGCTAATACCAATGAGCATCGCTCTAAAGAAAAATTCAAACCTTCACAATCCCATTTGATTTGAATATGTCAGGCTTCCAATCACTGGTTATGTTAGTTAACACCTAATTTTTACTTTCAGAAGCGTAACTGTAGCAAGCGCTGTCGTTTTCAGCGAAGATAAATGTAAAGTACAACGAGGTTACAGCTGGAGATTGCACAGGCCGAGCCTACGGAGGAAACCGAAGTTACGGTCTGGATCAGACTCGGATGCCGTGGTTCTCAATAACGGAAGGGACCACGCTATATGTAATGGTAAGACATTAAGATTTTGCTTCATAAAAATAAGTTAAAGTTCCTTTCTATATAGTATGTAGTGCACAGGCCGAGTCTACAGAAAAATTAAAAGGGTATTGCGAGTCCTTCTTCTGCACAAGCAGAGCCTACGAAAATAACCGCCGACAGCATGTACTCTATTGTGCTCACTTAACTCAAACCCCTGTCATTTTGTAGAAAATGCAACACAATGATTATTCTTTATTGCATCACAACACAAAAAGAAGAAAACAGTATAGAAGAAATATTACACAATAGGCGGCCTTAATGTTAGGTAGAAAACAATATCTGGGATCACTTTGAGTCAACCGACCTCCTTTATTCGCATTTCGCATAGAAAATTTACAGAAAAAAAAAATAATAGTCTCTGATAAATACTCCTAATTTCGCAGTCGCTCAACCGTTAGCCGAAACCCGCTCAAACCGAAATGAAAGACAAAGTTCCCTTTCAATATCGCAATGTTCCTCATACAATATAGTGGTCTACAGGCCGAGACTATACGAAAAAAATTTAAGGGGGGAAAACATTAAAATTATTTTGAGCTGGGTGGGGTCAGATTCAGATGCTATGGTTCACTGGTATTTATTTGGTAAAGAGAAGAGACTGTACAGAAAAGTCTAGTGCAAAAAAAACTGACGACAGATCGGGGACAGACCTCTTGTAAAAAATATTTTGACAAGCTATAGATACACTTCTAACCGCATCAGTGGCGTAATAGTTATTGATGATACAAGGGTGTTAAAAAGGTAAATAACAAACGAGTGATATTTGTGAGCCCGAGCCGCAAGCGAGGGTTTACTATCGTCACGAGTTTGCCATTTCCTTTTACACCCATGTATCATACGAAATTGTTCAATACAGTTGTGAGAAAATAAAAAAAATCGAGCGAGACCTACAGTACTCGCATATGATGTGTAACATGTGACAAAATACTTTAGGTTAGTTAGATTTGATGACGATATTGTACCTGGGTGGCGGATCTGACACTAACGAAAAAAACCGACCAAGTGCGAGTCGGACTCTCGTAAAGTAGAATTCCGCGCTTTCGCGACTTCCTGTTACACATTTCCGTCCCATGTTACACATTTCCGTCCCATTTCACGAAATCACTCCCACAAATTGCAGGAAAGCGAGAGCAAAGATGTTACACATCAAAAACGACCGTGACAGAAAAACAAAATACATGGGTGCATACCTATCAAGGTTTAAGCAATCAAAGTTCATTTTACGCGACTTGTGACTCATTTTAAATGTCTGGGGAGTTAATTTTTCTTTGTTTTTCCCTATATATACACATAAGTATATTTTTATTATACGTATATTAATTATTCTTAATTTTATTCGTATTCACAACTAACGAAAATTGCGCCATATTTAATTTAGCTAGGCACACGTACGCATGCGTAAGTGTTTTTTTAATATTATTTAAATAGATGACAATAATTCTTGGGATATTACTATACGCATTAAAACCTCCTTGGAAAAGATGACTTATTTATTCTCCTTTCATCACAAAGATATAACCCAAAGATAATCTAATTAGCTAGCGTTATGTACATACTAACCTCACGGAGGAACAACCTATCTCTTTTTAAATTCTCCTTTCAAAAGTTTTAAAGAAGATTTTGTATCTTTGGTTATGATATTTTTTTATTTGCTTGAAATATCTTGTTTCTCAGAGCTTTAAAAAAAGTGGCTAAGAAAAAAGCGCGTGTGCAGTAAAATCAATTTTGCGCACAATAAACTAGCATATAAAGTAGGTACCACTTTTCGAGCAGCTGTATAACAAAGATTAGTTAAATCGTTTCACACCATGAGTAGCAGCTGTATAACAAAGATTAGTTAAATCGTTTCACACCATGAGTAGCAGCTGTATAACAAAGATTAGTTAAATCGTTTCACACCATGAGTAGCAGCTGTATAACAAAGATTAGTTAAATCGTTTCATACCATGAGTAGCAGCTGTATAACAAAGATTAGTTAAATCGTTTCATACCATGAGTAGCAGCTGTATAACAAAGATTAGTTAAATCGTTTCACACCATGAGTAGCAGCTGTATAACAAAGATTAGTTAAATCGTTTCACACCATGAGTAGCAGCTGTATAACAAAGATTAGTTAAATCGTTTCACACCATGAGTAGCAGCTGTATAACAAAGATTAGTTAAATCGTTTCACACCATGAGTAGCAGCTGTATAACAAAGATTAGTTAAACCGTTTCACACCATGAGTAGCAGCTGTATAACAAAGATTAGTTAAATCGTTTCACACCATGAGTAGCAGCTGTATAACAAAGATTAGTTAAATCGTTTCATACCATGAGTAGCAGCTGTATAACAAAGATTAGTTAAATCGTTTCACACCATGAGTAGCAGCTGTATAACAAAGATTAGTTAAATCGTTTCACACTATGAGTAGCAGCTGTATAACAAAGATTAGTTAAACCGTTTCACACCATGAGTACCTAGCAGCTGTATAACAAAGATTAGTTAAATCGTTTCACACCATGAGTAGCAGCTGTATAACAAAGATTAGTTAAATCGTTTCACACCATGAGTAGCAGCTGTATAACAAAGATTAGTTTAATCGTTTCACACCATGAGTTTAAATTCCCGTCGAGGTCTGTTTGTTTGGTGGTAGGGCAAATGCCAAATTAAAAATAATAAAATTCTAAGACCACCTGGCTAGCTACCACCTTATTATCTAAGACTTGGCGCCAAATATCATTGTAACAGCATTCATTCATGTGTTTCGGTATGAAGATAAGATAACCGGTTCCCCATTACGGTGGGAAATCTTGGTAAGCCCTCTTCCATCTGCGGCATCATTGCCACTTACCGTCAGGTGAAATGATGCCAGTCTTATCAATCGTGGATTTAAAAAACTCTATGCTCATTACGAACATAATTCCAAAGAATAAATAAAGTATTTTGTCTTTTTTTTGGTTTAATAGGATTGGTATTTCAGGCTCAAGTCTTCGTAAGAACGAGCTTCCCCTTTCATCGTCTATGGTGATAAAAAACGACACGCAATCGGAGTTCCCTAACAACCGACTGCGGGCGCAGCTGCCCGCGCCCAGGGTGCTAACCGCTCCCGTGCGGAAGGTGTCCGCTCACACCATACCTCTTCTGCCAGACGTGAGTATTTAATTTAGCTGGGTAATGTTGTTAGGGTATACCACTAATAACATCAAGAAACTAGAGTAATAGATAAGAGGAATGCAATAGAGTACTGTTACAGTAATACAATATGGCTTACAGTAGCGCAACGCCTTTGATGTCGCACTATGCGCCACCGGCGTAGTTACTAGCACATACTAGCCTGTAGCACACCCTGGGCACTTCATACAACGGGTGAGAAATAATATTTCTAAAAACGTTATATACGTATAAACCTGGGAGACGAGGGGGTGAGGTCGCAATCTAGAGAGGGGCGGAGAGTGTCCATACTGTATGTTAGTACTAATATGTATACTTTGCCTGTAGTCAGCCTGGCAAACTCGCGGATTTTGGCAGGTTGTGCCTCGCCGCCTGCTGCCCCGCAAGTACCTTTCCGTTGCTCTGCGTAAGTACATTCGTTGCGCTACTCTAAGCCGCTATATTATAATATTGTGGTACTGTCAAAGCTGCTACGCCGTAGTACCATTAATTGGAGAAGCAAATAATGAACACCACATTAGACGTAATATTTGATTATTAACGTAATATCAACACTTAATTAAATTTAAAATTGACGTTTTTTCAATTGTTTCTAACACCTTAGTTAAATGATTATATCATCTTTTAAAATATTCCTTGTTAACCTTTGGGGAAAAGCCAAAGAAATTATATTAACGCTAATTAATTGAGATTTTCGTTCAAGATCTCCTTCGAAATGTACAAATTTGATCTGAATTGAAGGAATTTCACACGATTTAAAGGTAAATGGCGAATGAATGAAAATTATCTTATTTTTTTATCTCAAAAAACCTTAGTAGGTACTTTCTAATTGGAGTTACAACGGATTTGTAATGGAATTCACGACATTTAATTTTCATCGTCTTAATAATCCGAGGCCAAAATGATCAAAAAACAGAACCCTTTTAATTTTGTCACTTCTATCTGTCTGTCTGTACACGTATGTCACAGTAAATTTTCTCTACGATTATTAGATCTACAGTAATACAATTAAGTGCACAGATGGAAAATGATGACGATAAATGGTAAATAAAGATAGCTACCACCATCTTATCTAAGTCTTGCCGCCAAATATCAATGTTGATATCATTGGTGTGTTCCGGCATGAAGATAAGATAGCCAGTCCCCCATTGCGTTGGGGAATCTTGGTAAGCCCGCTTCCATCTTCGGCAACATCGTCACTTACCACCAGGTGAGCTGTTGTCAAGGGTTTACCAATTGTGAATAAAAAAAAATGAAAAAAAATTCAAAAAAAATTGGTTAGTGTGTAAGAACCCTCTTACACACTAACCTATTTTTTTTGAATTTTTTTTATGTATCCTTCAGTGAATTGTTGATGAGGTCTAATAAAGTGAATTGAGTTTAATTAGGTTCCCACACAAATGAAAGTTTTTTTTTTAATGTTTCTCATTTATGAGATACATTTTAACCTATAACGTGAAATCAAAAATATTTTTTTCAAACAATTTTTTACGGGTGTCACTCCCATACAAGTAAAAGCGGCACAAAAACATTTTTGTGACCCCCCTCGTATGGTGTATTATTGAATTAGTCAGCTGAAAACGTAAAATATTTTTTTTACTCTTCATACAAATCGATCAGCTGATCGACCGATTTTGTGCATTTTAGTATGGAAGGGCCAAATTTTTTTTTGAGAATTGACTATGAGTTCGATGGAGAAAGTTGTTCAGTATGACGAGTAGAACCCCCAGTTAACGGGACCTACACCAATTTTGTTACATCCTGTATATAGATAAATAAATTGTTGTGCAATTTTGTATGAAAAGTTAATTTCTTTTTGAGATTTGACTAAGGGTTCCTTAGAGAAAGTTGCTCAGTACTCGTATGAGTCCCAGTTAACGAGTTCTTTGCCAGTATAACAACAATATAACAACAATACAACTTAGCTGTACAATTTGTCATTCGCACCAAGGTGTCGTGGAAGGCTCCAGAAGCGGGCTTCTCATCTGACTCGACAGTGCGACTGGACGCGGTGAAGGCGCCCCCCCATCGGCTATCACTCACCAACGACTGTTTGACTGGTAAGCTATAAAATAATAATTGACAACGCTAAAACGTTATCAACTTCAATAACAAAATTGCGACTTTGAACCGAGGACGTATTATTTTGTGATTGGTACACACATTATTGTGACTGTCATGATATCAGTCTATATCTTGAAAAATTAAGAAACCGATTTTGTTGAAACTGTCACTGTTCCCTAAGTTGGAAGATACTTATTCTAATAAAAAAATAATCATCAGAAAAATGCGTGGAAAAACATACAAGATACACTTGTGAAATTGGGCACACCTGTTTAGAAAACCCATATGGACTATAAATACATTACTGCAGCGACAAGCAAAGGAGGCATTGATGGAAGTACGTGTAAATATGGGCCGAGGCGAAGCCATCCGTAAGCTTGTATAGTACTTTTCTCAAATAATGCGCGGAAATTAAAACTTTAATATAATTACTTTTCAAAATCAATGGCGAACAACGAACAACAATATTTTTTCACGCGCCAAAGTGTTCATTTGCTTTTTTTTGGATAAACAGCGTTCTAACTGCAAGGCAGTTAGTTCGAAATTTAAATAAAACCTTTGATAAGTTACCTCCTTGGTTGCCATGTTTCGGAGTAAAATATAGTTCGATTTTTAAATTACACGTCAGATATGAGTTTACATAGTCATTTTTTTGGCCGCTAAACACGAAAGATATGGATTTTCATACAACTTTTGCCGGCCACTGCTCGCATGTATTTAGCCAGTACAGCAATTTCGATTTATCTCGAAGAAGGTTGTCAAAACAATATTCAAATTTCCAAGCATGTTTTAGGTTATATATATATAAAAGAAAAATGATACTTAGGTATCGAATGTCGGACAAAGTTCCTTCTACGCGGCACTTGTATAAGTAGTTAACACTACACTACACTACCCTACCCTACCCTGCCCTGCTCTAGCCTACCCTAGCCTACCCTACCCTACCCTACATAAGAACCTTCTCCTGACAATAACGGACTCAAGAACGCCACGGAGGCGGTTAATGAGTCCGTTATGACAATTGTTTTTATTAAGCTGTGGAGCTTATCTATCTCACCGGACCAACAACCGACTACCAACGATGCTTTGACTCAGGTGAACCCCACTTACAGATATGCTATATACGAGTGTAAGGGGAGGTAGATAGGTAACCATCGGTCAAAAAGTGAAGGAAATAAAAGGATGCCAATAGGGGATCGGACTGTTCCAAAAATAAATTCTGAAATATGATTTACTAAATTGCTTTCCTCTTGAAGTTTCAAAAAACGTTACTTGTTTTGTTTTCCATCACGTCTTCAATTTTTAATTGGTCAAATTCACAAAATAAGTTCGTCAATGACGCTTAAAATCTATGACGTCACTTGTGGGTATTTCAAACATTTTTAGAACAAAATTTCGTTTTTGACAGATCATAAAAAGTAACTCAAATGACTAGTAGTCCGATCCCCTATTGGCATCTCTTTTCTTAGTAGCATTCGGTGCAACGGAAGCGAACTATCTACAATGTTGTGTGTGTAAATGGGTTCGATTTTCAAATGTTGTTTGTTAGTTATAACCCATCCAGGGTAACAAATCTCTGACCCTACTTTGAATTTCAGTATCTACATATAATATGTATTTGTTTATTTTTGAAGTGAAAACTTCTTCAGGCGCATTGGGCATTTTTTGAGGTAGGAAAAAACCAGTGAACTCGCGACACTGTAACCTGTAATGTAACCGCCATTAAAACTGTAAAAAAAAATCACTTCTGTCGGCCCTCCCGGAGTGGTTAGGTATTTTTTACTATTTCGCTCCTAGGGCCATTTCATCCAAAATTTACCAGTCATCATATATCAGCCGAAGGGCGTCCACTGCTGGACTTAGGCCTCCCCTAAGGATTTCCACGCAGACCTTCACCAGGTCATCGGTCCACCGAGTGGGAGGCCTGTCCACATTACGTTTTCCGGTGCGCGGTCGCCACTCGAGAACTTTACTGCCCCAACGGCCATCTGTTCAACGAGCAATGTGCCCCGCCCACTGCCACTTAAGTTTAGCAATTCTGAGAGCTATGTCATCAAAATTTTACCAGTAATGTAACTCAATCATTGAAATCCAATACTAACCGTCGACCAGTATACCTTTTCAACCTATGTAAATCGAGTAAATACTAAAATGTAAATGTATACTATGTATTTTCGCTCGTCGTGTCGTTAGTTTCTCCTAGTGCTGGCAAATTGATACGTCGAGCCCTCGAGTGACCCTCGAGAGGGGAGAGAGCTCTCGCTGAGTAGCCCATGAATATCAAGCACCTGTAACAAATAGGGTACTCAATAATATCTTGTGGTTGCTTTTCTTATACTACCAGTAATTTCAAATCACCTTTTTTAGCAATTCAGTTAAAATATAATTATCGTTTTTAGGATTGTTAAGGGTTAGTAGCCCATGAATATAAAGCACTTGTAACAAGTAGGGTACTCAATAATATCTTGTGGTTCCTTTCCTTATACTTATCAGTAACTTCAAACCACCTATTTAAGCGACTAAATTTAAAAATATAGAATACTATCGTTATAAGGGTTGTTAGTGGTTAGCAGCCCATGAATATAAAGCACCTGTAACAAGAAGGCTACTTATTAATATCTTGTGGTTCCTTTTCTTATACTTATCAGTAACTTCAAACCACCTAGTTTAGCGACTAATATAAATATAGAATACTATCGTGTTTAGGGTTGTTAGTGGTTAATAGCCCATGAATATAAAGTACCTGTAACAAATAGGGTACTCAATAACATCTTGTGGTTCCTTTCCTTATACTTACCAGTAATTTCAAACCTCCTATTTGAGGGATTAAATTAAAATTTAAAATACTATAGTTTTTAGGGTTGTAAGGGGTTTGTAGCCTATGAATATAAAGCATCTGTAACAAATAGGGTACTCAATAACATCTTGTGTTTCCTTTCCTTATACTTATCAGTAATTTCAAACCTCCTATTTGAGCGATTAAATTAAAATTTAAAATACTATAGTTTTTAGGGTTGTAAGGGGTTTGTAGCCTATGAATATAAAGCATCTGTAACAAATAGGGTACTCAATAACATCTTGTGGTTCCTTTCCTTATACTTATCAGTAATTTCAAACCACCTTTTTAGCGATTAAATTGAAATATGTATAAAATATTATCGTTTTAGGTTTGTTAAGGGTTAGTAGCCCATGAATATAAAGCACATGTACAAGTAGGGTACTCAATACTATCTTGTGGTTCCTTTCCTTATACATGTTAGTTTTTTCAAACCACCTATTTTAGCGACTAAATTAAAATATAAAATAATATGTTTTTAGGGGTTGTTAGGGGTTAGTAGCCCATGAATATAAAGCACATGTACAAGTAGGGTACTCAATACTATCTTGTGGTTCCTTTCCTTATACATGTTAGTTTTTTCAAACCACCTATTTTAGCGACTAAATTAAAATATAAAATAATATGTTTTTAGGGGTTGTTAGGGGTTAGTAACTCATGAATTTAAAGCACTTGTAACAAGTAGGGTACTCAATACTATATTGTGGTTCCTTTCCTTATACTTACCAGTAATTTAAAACCACCTATTTTAGCGAGTAAATTAAAATATAAAATAATATCGTTTTAAGGCTCCCTTAGTCAAACAACGAACCCTTATAGTTCTATCTGCTATCTCCATCTGTCTGTTTCTCCGTCGATATATCACAGCCATATTGCTCAAAAATTATTTCAGCTATAAAGCTGAAATTTAAAATGGTTATACAAATCTGTAACTTCTACAAAGTTATGGAATAAAATCTGTAAAAAAAAAAAAAACGTTTCCTGCCCTGCGTGTAAAATGAGGGTGAGTTATTTTTTGTTCAAGTACTATATATCATGAAGTATCTTTGAATAGTTAAGATTAGTTTTTTGACAAATTATTCGTTCACAAAATAGGTATTAAGTTCCTCGCCCCCCAATAGATAAACCGATATTTCAGGAATAGAATTGTTGAATAGTAGGCATGTAGTCAATTTAAAAGGAAAACTATCACAGCGAAATAGGCTTTCTTACTTTTAGGCACACCTTGCACACTTTATGCAACGGGCCAGAAATGATATTTCAAAAAAGGATTGACGGAACAAACAAAATGGCGGCGAAATCCTATACGTTCGACAACCAAACTGTAACCAATCTGTATCAATCTGGGTCACGAGGGGGTGAGTTCGCAATCTAGAGAGCGGCAGGGAGTGTCCATTCTGTATGTTAGTACTAATATATATACTTTGGTTTAGAAGTGATAGTGTATAACGCGGCAACGCGTTGCTGATATTCGTTCTTTTTTCATTCGACCTATTTAATTTCATTTTTTTGCTCTATTACGCATGCGCTAGCTAACAATCCGTGTGTCACAATTTAATTAAAGTGTAAGTAAAATTAATTTAAATTACCTATTTTAAATTTATTCTCATTAAAAGACCCATTTCGGGTAAGATTCATTTATGTTTTGTGATTTGTGTTTAAAAGTGTATAATGTTTTTCTAATTCTTATGTTCTTTTTAGGTCTTTTATTTCACCATTAAACAATTTATGTGTGCACGTACGGTTTTCAACCCACGCCCTTACCCTACACTGTACCTGTCGTGTGACAAGTAGACCAACTAGTTGGATTTATAAAAAATCGT
Organism: Coleophora flavipennella; assembly: GCA_947284805.1. Taxonomy (NCBI): domain Eukaryota; kingdom Metazoa; phylum Arthropoda; class Insecta; order Lepidoptera; family Coleophoridae; genus Coleophora; species Coleophora flavipennella. The sequence continues at coordinate 10,571,328 of OX369260.1, forward strand.
ATAACGTTCGTCATAACTTAGTTTTTTAAATATACATTTACATTTTAAAAAGCCTACGGGACCCTACTTTGCTTCACCAACGCAGTTGGGAACTGTCTATCTTATCTTCAAGCCGAAACACATCAACGCTTTTATCCTTGATGCTTGGCGGCAAGACTTAGATAAGATGGTGGTAGCTAGCCAGGTGGGCGTATAAAATGCCCTTCCACCGATCAAATCAAGTCTTAAAAAATTAGGATTCACTGGGAATTGAACCCGCGACCTCCTAATGTGAAGCTTATGGACAACCATTACGCTACGGTGCGGTGGCGGTTGAATGAATAAAAATCTTGGTTTTTTTTAAGGTAGAGATACTTATGAACAGAATCGTACAAGATATAAAACACGCATACACATACACATATTATATAAGGTCTAACAAAATTAGCTGAAACTATTTTAACTGGTGCTTCTACCCATGAAACTGAACAACTTTCCCCATGGTACCCATAGACAAATCGCAAAAAAAAATGGCTCTCCCATACTAACTCGATCAGCTGATCAGCCAACTTAGTATGGGAAGCTCATTTTTTTTTTAGATTTGACTATGGGTTTTAAGGGGAAAGTTGTTCAGTTTCATGGGTAGAAGCACCAGTTAAAATAGTTTCAGCTGATTTTGTTTGACCTTATATATTATTTTACAAATATAAATACATTTATTGCGTAGTTATTATTAGGTATTTTGGATTTTTCTGTCGATGAACATAATATATGTTTTTTTAGATGTGACTTTTGTGTTAACCTTATTGGTTTTTTAATAGATCAAGTCAATATCATCGTCGTATGACACTGATCAAAAATCATGACTTTTACTTGTTCAGATACCTACCTATATTATATTCATTTTTATTTAAGGACTCACTTTTAAAACTAATATAAACAAACCTGGAAAATTTACAAATTCGATTTTTAAAGCTCCTTGTTAACAAAATAAACTTAAAAAAAGTTGTAAAGGTGACTATTTAAAACTTTTCAACATTTGTAATATTCTACCTGTTGATGTTGGTTTAAAACACAAATATCTCTTGGCCGTGAATCACCATGGCAGACAGGAGCATAAGTCACTATCACCATGGCAGACAGGAGCATAAGTCACTATCACCATGGCAGACAGGAGCATAAGTCACTAGTTAAGCATAACGATAATACGAGAACAATAGCCGCGAGTATATTCGTTGTATCTACAGTTTTCAACTACTACGACGACTTCAACTACTACGAATTTTGTGATTTTGTTTAATTAAAAATTAAAGACGCATTGCAAAACAAATTGAGTAAGATTTTTTGAATATTTAATGGAAGGGAACAATTTAGGGAACATAATTTCATAATTTATTTTCGATGCAGTCAACTACCCTATTTACTTTAGTTTCCTTGGGAAAAGTGTTAACCTACACCAATTTGGTCACACCCTAACAGAATTGAATTTACACTCAGCCATTGCCACTGCTCCTGCCGCTGCCGGAAAAATTGCCCTAAATACTTCTGCGGCAGGATCGAGTCGAGTGAGAGTTTCCAACTACTACGGCGACAGAAAACTGAGAAAACGTTTACCATATCTCATGAACAGTTTTTCCGCGGCCATTAGACTCGAGCATAAAAAAATAAATTTAAAAATCTCTTATTTTTTTTTTAGAAACAGCCTGTAAGGAAGTTTTGGCTCTAGCCTATGTACCTATTCACATAGAATCTAGTTACCACAGTTACGTCTTATCTGTGATTGTAATGTATAATAGGAGATCGGACTGCATCAAAAGAAAAATTCAGAAATTAGTTTCCATAAATTGCTCTCCTCTTGAGGTTTCAAAAAACCTTACTTGTTTTGTTTTTCCATCACGTCTTCAATTTTTAATTGATCAAATTCACAAAATAAGTTCGTCAATGACGCTAAAAATCTATGACGTCACTTGTGGGTATTTCAAACATTTTTAGAACAAAATTTAGTTTTTGACAGATCATAAAAAGTAACTCAAATGACTAGCAGTCCGATCCCCTATTGTGAGACTGTCGATCCCATAGATAAACTAATCATTCAATTTTGTGTACTCATTTTTTTTTAATAATAAATAAATTAATAAATAATAATAAGCTTGACTACCTACGAAGCTACGAAGACCTGAACATTAATAGAATTTAATTTCAGTCTATTCTATACCTACTTTACTCATGGACCTCCCCAATCACATTAATTACAAAATTGGTCTTTCAAACAATGACACATACATTCAATGTTGCTTTCACTTTATGGCAAACATTATCCGTAGTGGATTGACAAAGTTGCTCTAAGCCGAGTACCTAACAGCAGTATAACCCTCGAGCTAAGTGCCTGAAGCCTCACAAAAGTAGAGTAAATAGTTTGCTTACACAGTGGAAACAGAAGATAGCCTGCCAAACTTGGAACTTCATTCTTAAGGTTGAACTTACTAGAAAGTTTTGAATGGGGCTTATCTATTACGTGAACTAATTATATTAATTATCTAGATCCGTCACGTACTGATCACGGTGAGATGATTGTGAATAATAAATTAAATTTTCATGCAATTTTTGAAATAAAACTTCTTCACGCACGCTTGACTTGAGGAGTAAGCTGGTGAATGCGTTACGCGAAAGGTGATTTCTGGCGTTACGAAAAGTGTGATTGGGCAAGGCGAATGGCACGCTTGACTTGGGGAGTAAGCTGGTAAATGCGTTACGCGAACGGTGATCAAGTTTTACTTCAGTCGTGTGGTCTAAAGCACACACGTTTTTTTTTTAACTACGTACTAAAAGCAAAAATTTATATTTAAGTGCATAAATAATATTCTCAAAAACTATCGGCACTGATAATTGATTTCCTGTTTGAAGTTGATTAGTATAATTGACAAATTTAGTTTTTTCATCATATTATCAGCTCAGGCAATTTAAAGGCAATTTAATGTGCAAATATTTTTTGAAAATATTATTTATGCATCATATCAGCTCATATACGTCCCCACCGAGGGGCTCCAGCCTACCCTTAATTAGGGCGAAAGACCACGCGGGCCCAGTGCGGGTTGGTCGACTTCACACACAACCAGCGACTTTCTTCGCAGGCGTGTGCAGGTTTCCTCACAATGTTTTCCTTCCCCGTAAGAGCGTCAAATAAACGTACATATGAAATCTAAATTCGAAATCACATTGGTACGTGGCAGGATTAGAACCACGGCCTCCCGGACAGGAGGCCGCGGCCCTAGCCGTTACGCCACCGACACTTCCGACTCGACTTAGTTTTTTACATTCATTTAAATTTCGTTAAGTCATAAAAAGCGTCGGTGGCTCAACCGGTAACGACTCGGTCCTTCTAACCAGAGGTGCCGGGTTCAAATCTGGACGGCCAATGTAACAATAAGTTTTTCAAAAACTTACGTACATATACTTACCGATTGCCTTAACGGTGAAGGAAAACATCGTGAGGAAACATGCACACGCCTGCGAAGAAACTCGAAGGTTGTGTGTGAAGTCGACCAACCCGCACTGGGCCCGCGTGGTCGACTAAGGCCTGATCGCCCTCATTCAGGGTAGGCTCGAGCCCTTCGGTGGGGATGTATATGAGCTGATATGATGCATAAATAATATTTTCAAAAAATATTTGCACATTAAATTGCCTTACAGTTTGATGTTGATTTGTATATTTGACAAATTTAGTTTTTTTACATTCATTCAAATTTTATAAAGTCATACAAAGGGATATTATAACAGGCACTTACCTGCAATTCGGTAAATTATAAAATTGGCTTCGCTTCCCTTCCGCTGTAATGTAAATTAACCCTTGATTTCTCTCTGCAACACCAGTGACGTCGATATCAGAAGTGAAGACTAGTAACCTGACGCCACCGCTTGCGCCGCTGTCGCATCTGACGAAGCGGCCGCCGCGAACAGAGACACCGACTCTACCAACACGGCCCAACAACCAGCCGCTGCCTTTAATCAAGCAGATAAACGAGGAGGTGAGAAAATCATTTGTCTTTATAGGGCGTCATTTGGGCCTTATAAGAAGGCTCAAGGTCACCCAAAGAGCGATGGAGCTATGTTCGGAGTTTCCCTACGCGATCGAATCAGAAATGAGGAGATCCATAGGAGAACCAAAGTAACCGACATAGCTCACAGAATCGCTAAACTTAAGTGGAAGGGGCCAGTGCACATAGCTCGTAGAACAGCTAGCGTAGGCAGGCCTCCCACACGGTGGACCGACGACCTGCTGAAGGTCGCAGGAAGCCGCTGGATGTGGGCAGCGCAGGACCGATGGTCGTGGAAATCCTTGGAGGTGGCCTTTGTCCAACAGTGGACTTCTTTCGGCTGACACGATGATGGGCATTTGGGTAAAATTCACACTCGATCATCTAGTTCTCTAACATCATGGTTCCCTTAGCTAAGTGAATAATAGACTGATCCATACTTATTTATCTAAGTACTTGTCGGTACATCTACATTACACCTTTGGGTATTAAAACATATATCCAGTTAGATAAAAACTTTAAGAGATCACTATCAGAATCAACCGCACAAGTACGTAATTATAGTCATTAATTGCGTCAAAGGCCGGCCACAATCGATGCGTTCATTATCTCAACACAGTAATAGAATCCCATCTAATTGTGATAGAAATACGAGTATATCCAACATTACATAGCTCTGAATGAATAAGTCATGGTCTGTTGCCAAGAAACGCAACTCCCTCCAAAATTATCTCTCCTCTTCGCCTCTTAGGTAATTACCAAGTAATACCAAAAAAGAAAAGTAACACTCATCTTCATTAATTCTCTCATTAGTAAATGCCTCAGGAGCAAGGTTCAAAACAATGATAAATCAAAATAAAGTGAGTGGAAATCAGAAGAATGATTTGTAGGTGACCTACTTGAGCAATTTACAAAAGTAAAAGGAACTTTTTTCATCATATTCTTTTGGTTAATACTTTAAACCTTTTACGTAGGTAAAGTGGTAGGCAAACAAGGCCTGAAAAATTTACATATAGGCTTACTAAAATGTATGTTAATAAGTAGGTAGAAATCAGTCGAATCCATTAGAGAAGCGGGTTGAGTGGAAATCTGTGGGATTTATCAGTTTCACAGATCGAGACCTTAGCGTATGAACGATACACACACAAAGATATACAGACTATTATTGTAAGATTGAGCTAAAACTGATTTAGGGCGTCAAAATTAATTTAGCAGGTTATCATGTTTACTTTATTGATCGTCAAGAAAACTACTTTACTTTCAGTCTATACCTTTGTAGTCAGTTGGTTTTCTTGGCACGGTTAACTATTATAGCTACTATTTATCTATACTTACTGACTACTTACTCCGCTGGCTCAACGACCCAAAGTGTGTCCTGGCCTCCGATACGAGAACTCGCCATTTGTCCCGGTCTTGTGCGGTTTCGCGCCAGTCGTCAGCTTGGAGCTCGCACAGGTCCGCGTTCACCACATCTCGCCATCGATACCTGGGGCGACCGACCGGGCGTCGACCTGTTGGTTGACCCTGATAGACTCTCTTCACATACCGATCTTCTCCCATTCTCTCTAGGTGACCGAGCCACCGGAGTCTATGAGCTTTCGTATCTCCGATAATGTCTGGAACAGCCACCAGCTCTTGGATCTTTCCGTTTTTTAGGATTAACTATTTATTTATTTTACTATTTATATATAAAAAAATATTTTATTGTAACGTAGGCAAAGCGTTAATTAAATAAATGACTGTCAAGTCTACTTCATAAATAAATAAAAACATTGTTCGTTTTAGGTGACATTGAGTAACAATATGTGCATGCTCTCATCGAGGTTCGACAGGCGCCGCTTTAGATTCAAAGATCTCTTCAGATTCATGGAACCGACTGGATGTCTTAAGGAGAAAGAGGATTACTCCTTGTACATTTTTGCTCCAGATAACAAGTAAAATCTTTTAATCCTTAAAATAATAGGTCTTTACCTATGAAATTACCGATTCAGTTTTTGAAGTTCAACGCCAATTTTTATTGAAAATAAAAAACTTATTGTTTTTTATTATTGACCCTAAAGTGACACTGCTAATGGTCTTTATTAATAACTAGTGGCATCTCTTTCATCTTCCAATCCCCTGAGGTATGTACCATTGAATGGAACAAAGGCGTTTTCTTAGAGGTCAGATGGGGCAATTTTTTATACTAGTTAACCTTCTTGAATTTTTTGAAATCTTATGCGCGGTATTCCCAAATATGACATTAGTAACGAAGAAAGTGCTGCGATAACTTTAGAGCTCTAAAATTAAAAATGTGTATTTTTTGCCTCAATAAAGGCGATTTTTTCAGGTGCAAAAACCCGACTTCATGGGGTTAAGTCCACCGTCCTCTTAAAATATCTAAACAATTGGCATATGTTTGCCACCATTTAATTTCTTATAGTTTCATGTTGTTTTGAGAATAAATTTTGTTTTAATAACTATTGTTCTTAATATTAATTTTCATGTTTAAACTGTTTTATACAATCGGCATTTTCATAGGTAAAGACCTAATATTTATGCTATTGTCAGTAAAAATTTCTATGTGCCCTAAACATGACTAAACTTTGACACAGAATGAGAAGATTTTGCACATGGATGGTGACAAGGAGTTGGTTTGACAACATCGTTTTGCTATTCATAGCTCTGAATTGTATAACCTTAGCTATGGAGCGTCCGAACATACCCCCGGACTCGAAGGAGAGAGCGTTTCTATCTTGTGCCAATTATGTATTCACAGTGGTATTTGCAGTGGAAATGTTTATTAAGGTGAGTTTCACTCTACCTCTATCTTATTAAGGCTGTAATATTACAGATTTTCGTTATTTTTAACGTCAATTACTCTTATATGATAGAAAACCCAAGGTTGAAAAAAATACCCTTATTGTTGATGATGTTCCTTAAAGTAAAAATCTATTAGAAACACGATATAACAGTTTTGCTTCGATAGAAAAAAATCCCAAAGATAGGTCTACACCGTTACTTTTAACTCTAATTATGACTAATATTTTGAAGTATAAATAAAAAAAAATACAATAATATTTGTAATGATAATACAAAGTGAGAAATGTTATTAACTTAAGTATTATTTTTTATACTGTCATTCAGAAAATTGAAACTAAACGAAAAAATATTGAAAAACTGCAAAAGTGTGGTTATATTCTTTACTCTTTACAAGTAAAGAAAAAAACAGAGACAACTGTTTCAATCAATACATCGCCTTAATGTATATTGTCTTCTGTATACTTACTAATTCTAGCTAAACACGGTGAAAATAGACATACAGGATGTAACAAAATTTGTGTAGGTCCCGTTAACTGGATCTTCTACTCATCTACAAACTGAACAACTTTTGTTCTACAAGTTTGCTAAAATCGCAATTTTTTTTTTGAACTTTATACAATACGATTGACCACTTTTGTGCATTTTTGTATGGAGCGTCGATTTTTTTTTTTGTGAATTTACTATGGTTTCTTTGGGGAAAGTTGTTCAATATGATGAGTCTACGCCAATTTTTATATATCCTGTGTAACGTTATTGTTGTGGACTATATCGGCGTCTAGCGTCCTTCCACATCAATCCATAATTTCCATTTCGTATTTTAAAACTATTCCCGTCATCGTTTTTAGGGTACAATACCAGGTAATAGGACCCCATTACCAAGCCTACGCCGTCTGTCCGTCCGCCCTTTAAAAGCCTGTATCTTTTGAACCGTAATAGGTAGCCTGCTGAAATTTTTACATAATATATATTCTTACGGAGGATTTACTAACAAAAAAAATATATTTTAAAAAGTAATAAAATAACGGGACCCACGTGTTTTTTATAGATTTTTGGTTTTTGCACTATTGTGAAAACAGTATTATATACTAGAAACTTGGTGTGATTATAGTACTAATCCTAAAATAAAACAACAGTTTAATAAATACTTACCAGATTTAGTCGTACTCGCACTGAGGGGTCCGATTTGAACAATAAAAAAAAATATGCTTATTTTGATATCCTTTGTTTAAAATGAATTGGCACCATTGTTGTACTCGTGTGGCGAGGTGAGGTGGTACGGAACCCCTTTAGTGTGTGGGTCCGACTCGCAATTGGCCAGTTCTTTTAACTAATTTTTTTAATTATTGCACATTTAATGAATAGAATATACGCACCTTGCAATTTTTTATTTTTTTATAAGGAAAACATCATGAGAAAACCTACACATCTGATTCTAGATGTGTATGAAAGTCGCGTTGCACACGTCCGTAGGTGCTCAATACTCAATACTCAATAATTTATTGCTGTCATATACAGGGTACAGAAGATCTTAAGGTACTCGTAAATAAGTAAGGTGTAATTCTAAATGTCCTACACGTGACCGCGGATATCCCTTGGATAGCACGTTAATTGTGCCACACGATAAGAGAGAGATTTAAAATTTGAGTGTGTTTGACTATATCTCACCTGATGGTAGTGACGATTTAGTCGAGGATGACAGACGCAAACCCAAATAATGCCTATTTACTCTCGTCTTGAAGATCCCCAAATTGTAGGAGTCGGGAAACACAGACGCAGGCAAGGAGTTCCACTTCATCGCTGTCCGAATAATAAAGTAATCCTCGTAATTTCAATTCCTGTTTCATTGTTTTGTCCACAGGTGGTAGCATCAGGCATGTTCTATGGCCCTGAAGCTTATTTCACTTCGGGGTGGAATATCATGGATGGTTCATTAGTAATAATCTCTATTATAGACTTGCTGATGTCTCTAGTATCAGATTCCAGTCCACGAATTTTCGGGATTCTTAGGGTAAAATTCCTATCTACAATAAAATGTACGATTCTACTTTAATTAACTCTGTCTGTACCTGTCTTAATTTATATTTTTCCAACAGGTATTTAGATTGTTAAGATCGTTAAGACCACTTAGGGTGATAAATAGAGCCCCGGGCTTAAAGCTAGTGGTTCAAACGCTTCTCTCTTCTCTACGACCTATTGGAAACATTGTGCTAATCTGTTGCACATTTTTCATCATTTTTGGTATTCTTGGCGTTCAGGTTTGTAAAATTGTACAAGTCAACCTGAAATTGATTTTATGTGAAAGACTCTTCATTATAATGTTTCGTGTTTCCAGCTTTTCAAGGGTGCTTTCTATTTCTGTGAAGGTGCGAATATAAAAAATGTAAAGAACAAAACTGACTGTTTAGCTATAGAGGGAAATGTGTGGGTGAACAGAAAGTATAACTTCGATGACCTCGGTAAAGCTCTGATGTCGTTGTTCGTGTTGAGTTCAAGAGATGGGTGGGTTAACATCATGTATACGGGTCTCGATGCGGTAGGAGTAGATCAGCAGGTAATTTTACTTTTCGATAGCATTAGAATTAAGTACGCATATTGTTACTTCTGTTTGATTTCTATTTATTCTCGTAAGTGTATTTTTTGTAATAAACTAAACATATTTTTTTTATAAAATCAAGAAAAGAGCTAAGCTACCGATTCCAAGTGATTTGATATCAACTTTGTGGTTTACATTGAGTATCTTTGCATCTGTACGCAATTTTGTTACTGTTTTCGAAAATATTACAGAATTAGTTTGTATTTTATACAGGCTGTTACAAAATTCGTGTAGGTCCCATTAACTGGGGTCTATTTATCATACTGTATAACTTTTATTCTTTAACTTTGCTGAAATCTAAAAAAAACTTAACTTTTCATACAAATTCATCAGCTGATCGACCAATTTTGTGCATTTTAGTTTGGAGGCTCAAATTTTTTTTTTGAGAATTGACTATGGGTTCTTTGAGGAAAGTTGTTCAGTATAATCAGTAGAAGCCCCAGTTAACAGGACCTACACCAATTGTGTTACACCCTGTTTATTTATACATTACATGCTTATCGTGCAATTAAAAATTTAATTTACATATAGTTTGAATTTTACACTACGCACTGTTTATGTGACACATAACGTTTGAAACAATTCACGCTTTGACCTGAGCCCATTGTTATTCATCACGACACCTGTAATTCAACAAACACCGCAAATTTTCGACCGAATTGCAAATTGTCCTACGACATTCCATTTCTACACTACACGCTCATTTATAATTCAAATTGAAATCCATATTATTTTGCCCAACGCAACAATGCTGTTATACATGAAATTTATTTTTCAGCCTATAGTAAATTACTCGGAATGGCGACTTTTATACTTCATTGCATTCATTCTTCTGGTTGGATTCTTTGTTTTAAACATGTTTGTGGGAGTGGTGGTCGAGAACTTCCACCGATGTCGCGAGGAACAGGAGAAGGAGGAAAGAGTACGAAGAGCGGCTAAAAGGGCCTTGCAAATGGAGAAGAAACGACGAAGTAAGTGATAAGTAAATTAGCACAGACCAACATTACAACTAAGTGATTCATTTATAATATTGTTTTGGTTTCTTCCAGAAATGCACCAAAGACCGTACTACGCAGACTATTCACAATATAGATTGTTTGTACATAACGTTGTAACTTCCAAGTATTTTGATCTAGCTATAGCTGGAGTCATCGGTCTCAACGTGGTCACGATGGCTATAGAATATTATAGGATGCCACCAGCTCTACAATATGCATTGAAAATATTCAATTACTTCTTTACCGCTGTCTTCATATTAGAAGCAATTATGAAACTGGTTGCCCTAGGATTCAAAATCTATCTAAAAGACAAATGGAATCAACTTGATGTAATTATAGTGATATTGTCAATAGTTGGAATAGTTTTAGAAGAATTAGAGACTAACATAATTCCTATTAACCCTACAATAATGAGGGTAATGAGAGTGCTAAGGATAGCGAGGGTACTCAAACTGTTGAAGATGGCTAAAGGCATAAGAGCGCTGTTAGATACAGTGATGCAAGCTTTGCCGCAAGTAGGCAATCTAGGGCTATTGTTTTTTCTCCTGTTTTTCATATTTGCGGCATTGGGAGTAGAGTTATTTGGACGATTGGAATGTTCCGATGAAATTCCTTGCCAAGGTAATGTTCTGTTCGCAAACTTGACTTTTGGTAGTTTCAACAGTTACAAACAACTATTACTTATTTAAATAACGTTATTTTTAGGTTTGGGAGAACATGCTCACTTTGCGAACTTTGGAATGGCATTCCTTACACTGTTCCGTGTAGCCACGGGCGATAACTGGAATGGCATCATGAAAGACACACTTCGAGAAGACTGTGACAGTTCCCAGGATTGCGTGCGAAACTGTTGCGTTTCCACCATCATTGCACCAATATTCTTTGTCATCTTCGTTTTAATGGCGCAGTTTGTACTTGTTAATGTCGTGGTTGCTGTAAGTATACATTGCTAGAGTTTGAGCTAATAATGGATAATTAATGACTAATATCATAAAAATATTTCAGGTACTAATGAAACATTTAGAAGAATCGCACAAACAAATGGAAGATGAGATGGACATGGACGTAGAACTTGAACGTGAGTTGGAACGCGAAGCTGATGATGAAGAGGATCGGGCTCTTTGTCGTGCCTTAGAGTTGTGCACCACGCCTCCGCGCCCTCTGAACAAGGTACCGTCCCTGCCAGCCAACTTCACGTACAGCGAGCCCAAGCCACCCTCACTGTCACCAGCGCGCCGCCGACGCACCATGCACTCGCATCACGCTTTGCTGCCAGCCGCATTACCACCGAGAAGGTATTCATTGTCTCCTCACGCCTTCGGGCGCCGTCGACAGGACTCATCATCCGACCCACCCGCAGCACTCTATGAAGAAGACGCCAGATTCATCGATGCTGACGACATCGAAGAATTAGAGCCTAGTAGTCCTCCCCGACGAGACTCCTTCGTTCACAATCGAAGACAGCGCGTCGACAAAAGAAACTCTCTCCGAGGAGAAGAGGCCAGACTTCTGCGGCCGGCCCCTGTTCTACTTGCGGTTCCATCATCACGACCCAGCACAAGGTTGACCAGCGTCAAAATGAAATCTTGTACTGAATCCGCTGCTGCTAGTGAAACAAGTCACGCTTCATTGAAATCACCTAAATTGTTAACTCCCGAATTAACGGATCAACCTCTCAGTGAAGAGGAAAGCATAAGAATAGTGATAGCTGAGCGCCGGAAAATGGACTCGTCTAGACCGGAACCGGACGAAGCTGTGGAACTCTCGGAAAGAGTTTCCTAGTCCAGGCGGGGCCGGCCGCAACAACACCACGAGGTTTACATCTAGATACTACAAGTGTCTGAATGTTGCCTCGCCCCTTGCACAGTCTTATCTCTTCCTACCTCGAGTGCTCAGTGAATTGCAAAGTTTGAACTCGGTTGCTAACAGGTGCAGTTACAAATGGAATATTTGTGTACTTTATGAAGCGTTCTGATTTTCAAGTTTAATCAGTATTTATGTCTGAACATAAGTTGCATTCTCTGGTAAAAAGGCAATCGTATTCAGTTTGTTGAAAAGTGAAGTTCGAGAGACGTGTTTCCTACTTTTTCATCTGTTCACTACCATCCACTACTAGTCCTTGATTTTCCATTGCGGCCGGTTCAACCACTTGATAAAGAGACTTTAATAAATTTACTCTAAGAGATGTAAAAATAGTGACTTAGATAGGTACTAGAACTAGTCAATTGTCGTGGTGAGATGTTTTCTAAGAAATTTTCTGTGACTTCGAAACTATTTACTATAATTTATTAGTACGGTGCTTGCTGTTAAAAATATTAACTACTTTATATTGTGGATAGTAAGAGATTCCTTAGGATCTCAACGAAATAATTAATTTGTTGTAATAAGTAAAATGTGATGTAAGTTATTGTTTAAATAATTTGTATCATTTTAAAAATTAAAATTCTATTAAGTACGTTAAGTTAAAATGTATGTCGGGTTTCGAACATTGAATTGTAGTTTAATTATGTATAAGTGAGATTATGTTATATTTCCAACGACTTAAAAGCCTATGCTCTCCTAGTGATCGTGAATATAGTCGATAATAAACTTCCAAGGATCTTCTAGTCAAGGACTGTGTAGATTTTTAGATAAAATAAAATAGCTAGCCCGTTGACAATCTAATAAGTAACTAAACAGAACCAATCATTCGCGAATTGATACACATTGAAGTTGAAAAATAAATATTTTCTGAATAAATAGATCCTATTTTCTTACAGAATCGTGTACGTTATTAGAGGAGTAACAGGCAATGCGCACATTACGCTAGATAGTAGGCGTCGAACGAGGATCAATATACGTCTTACATACAGCGGTAAATACATAGAGATCTAAATATTTAGAGTAGGTAAGCATCTTTTCTCTTTTTATTAATTTTTATATTCTAATTACTACTTAGCATTTTATTCGTGCCAAAATTATAATATCTATTGATTCATTAAATTTCTGCCACCTTGAAAAAATCCGCTTCTTACCAAGTCTAGCTTTTGCACTTACTGCTATTCTGTGAAAAAAAAGTATTTTGAAGCACGGACTGATAAAGAAAATTAATTGTTTTCGTTTGTTACTTATCTTGTTTGGAAATTCATATTTTTGAACGAATGAATATTAAAGACATCATTACGGTTTTATGGTTATAGTTGCTATAAAGAAATGTATCTAGTTAGGGAAGTCAGCAATAAATTTTATACTTCGACTGTGCCTTTCCTATTTCTAATACATATTATATAGCATGTGGAGATGGTCAGGTAGACTCTGGACTAACTATGTATACTGTAGGTTTGAGTGTAGATGCAATATAATTCTTGTTGAAATCTTATTAAGTTTACGTTGTATAATAATCTTATAAAAGAGTGTTGTATTTTAAGAAAATCTCAGTCAGAGAATTGAATTTACTTCACCATTCCGAGAGCTTACTAATTCTTTCGAACTCAATGAATAAGCTGCAAGAAATGAAGTTGTAGCAATCGCATTTCCTTTGTTATTATTACAATTTATTCCACTGCATTTCTATAGTTATCTTATTAGCTTTGTTTATCTTTTTATTCTTAAAGCTTGTCGTTCCATTTTGATCTTTGTATTTTAACGACGTCTTCCACCTTTTACTATTTTATCGAGTTAAAAAGTAAAATTTTTAATATTTGTTTATTAAATCGATTAAGCAAACACATTTTTATAATTTAATTTATTGTATTTAATACTTGCCAATAAAACAAAAAAATCTAATAAAAAGGAATTAAGCGAGCATTATGCATAGCATTTTCGTGATAAAATCAAATTTGGTGATAAAGATGAATAAATGAATCAATTGTTCTTGGCTATACTGATTGTTTAATTAATTTAAGAGGTATGAACAATGTTCATTAGATGAGTTAACACCTGTTAATCTTAGCCGGTGATCTGTCAAGTTATAAAAAGTTACAAAATGTTAGGTTGAAAATATAAAACTTAATGAAACTGAGCGTTTTATTTGTCACGTTTAGACTATTCTAGTTTTTTTATTATTATTCTTATTTTATTCACAATTGGTAAGCCCTTGGCATCATCTCACCTGATGGTAAGTGACGATGATGCCGAAGATGGAAGCGGGCTTACCAAGATTCCCCAACGCAATGGGGATCTGGCTATCATATCTTCAAGCCGGAACACATCAATGCTGTTAACACTGATGTTTGGCGGCAAGACTGAGATAAGATGGTGGTAGCTAGCCAGGCGGGCGTTGAAAACGCCCTACCACCAACCAAACCGAGTCTTACAAATTTGACCCCGCTGGGAATCGAACCCGCGATCTCTTGGTGTAAAGCGAATGGACTAACCATTACGCCACGGAGGCGGTTTTTGCCTAAAACGAAAGTGAAGTGAACCTTTGATGTAAGGACAAGATGCCTTAATCTCCGGAGTCCTATCTCCCTCGTTGGGTCACAAAACAATAAAATTAGTTGTACAATTTGTCCTCCCTCGACGGCGGCGCGGCGGGCGGAGCTCACAAAGGCCGCGCAACAGGCTCTGAATTGAGTTTGGCAACAATCTTTCCTGGGGAAGGATTTTTAGGGCTGTGCCGCTCGAGAAGCTTTAATGAAGTAAAAAAACTTGCACGTGCTGTGTTCAGGCAAATAATACCACCTACAGTGTAAACAGTATATAGCGACACTCAAGTGACCGGCCATTTTGTGACGTTATTGAGAGTTTTCGTTATACAGAGAGAAATTAGCGTTAAAGTAAACCAACTGGAGCCAAAAAATTTGACGTTTCAAATAGTGAATCGTTATATCGAGTGACGTTATACAGAATTTACACTGTATTACGTTTAAAAAGGTACTTTAGTCATCGCAAAATTCGTTCGCTAGAGTAATCTTTTAATTAAAAATTCAGAGAGGTCATACAAACAGTATCACACTATCTTAATATATATAAATCTCGTGTCACAATGTTTGTCCTCAATGGACTCCTAAACCACTTAACCGATTATAATAAAATTCGCACACCATGTGCAGTTCGATCCAACTTGAGAGATAGGATAGGGTAGGGTAGGGTAGTGTAGGGTAGGGTAGTGTAGGGTAGGGTAGGGTAGTGTAGTGTAGGGTAGTGTAGAGTAGTGTAGGGTAGGGTAGTGTAGTGTAGTGTATGTAGGGTAGGGTAGTGTAGTGTAGTGTAGGGTAGTGTAGGGTAGGGCAGGGCAGTGTAATGTAATGTAAGGCGGTACGAAGTTCGCCGGGACAGCTAGTAATATTATAAAGGCGAAAGTTTGTATGTTTGTTACTTCTTCACGCAATAACTACTGAACGGATCTGGCTGAAATTTGGTAGATAGACAGATTAGGACCTGGATTAACACATAGGCTACTTTTTTTCACGCTTGCAAGCCGCTTGCGGCTCGCTCACTGCGCACCCTCGAAAAGTCAAAGAAAAGATGTCTACGCGAGTGAAGCCGCGGGAAACAGATAGTGTAACATAAAGCCTGATTTTGATTAACTGATAATTAACAACGATAATTGCATTAAAGCTAACATCACTAGTAACGGGCACGTGTGCAGGGTCGGCCTGCGCCTAAATGTATGAAGCGTCCCGAGATTCTGAACAACGGCGACTATGGAACTTGGGGCACAACCTCCTGTCTCGCCCCTCGGCCCCCGCGCGACTGCCCTGTCTAGACGTCTTCGTTGGACGACAGTATGGATTCTTTAGACTGTAAAAGTAACTCCTTCTTCCCTCGCCACCCAGTGGCTCGTAAAGTAAAAATACGAACGAAAGAACCTTATTTTGAGCGCCATTTATACATTCCTGTACTGCGTGCGCTTGTTTATATTCGTGGATGACATCTCGAAAATCGCACCCCTTAAGTCCTATCTTGTTAAAGCTCGCAATTTCATTTGCATAATTCCTGGAAACGAATTTAATGGGCTTTTTTACGTGTTCAACGACATAATTCCCGAGAAAGGTGCGGCGCCGACGACGCCGCGTCGCGCCGCCGTGAAAGAAAGGATTCACTTATGATAATTAGGTCAACCTCTCGTGTCGTCTGGAGTTAGGAAGTGTGGGCTGGGCACAGCTAAACAAAAATTATATTCGTTTATTTGAAACAGAAAATACAGGGTGACTTTATGGTAGACTCTTCTCATACTATACTATCAAACTCAAATAACTCTTTAATGTACAATAGGGAATCAGACTGCTAGTCATTTGAGTTACTTTTTTTGATCTGTCAAAAACGAAATTTGTTCTAAAAATGTTTGAAATACCCACAAGTGACGTCATAGATCTTTAGCGTCATTGACGAACTTATTTTGTGAATTTGATCAATTAAAAATTGAAGACGTGATGGAAAAACAAAACTAGTAAGGTTTTTTGAAACTTCAAGAGGAGAGCAATTTAGGAAATCATATTTCAGAATTTATTTTTGATGCAGTCTGATCCCCTATTTGGGCGTTCTCATCGCTGAGAGTGATTTATATCCACCAGACTACACAGGTACTTAGCCACATAGACAAAATAAATTGTGCAGCCACACGATGCATACTTTTTTGCGTAGTCTTTACGGTTTCAACGTGCAGTAATCAACATTATTTTTTTATGTTTTTATAATTTGTTTATATTTTTATTCTAGTGTGTACAATAAAGAGTATTTATCTTATCTTATTAATTATTAGTACGGCAGCCCGCACTACTGTTTCTCGTCATTTTTTTTTATTAATTTTATTTCATATTGCATGACCAAACATATACTTATTTGTAATACATGTCAATTTAATAGCTCCAACCCTTTGTGAGTAATTCGCAAGTTTCAATTTCATTTGTGGGAGAATCATACAAAAACGATTTTTTCCAGACCAACGGGTATTACTGTAGTAGATCATATCAGCTCATATACGTCCCCACCGAGGGGCTCGAGCCTACCCTGAAGTTGGGCGATCGGGCCTTAGTCGACTACGCGGGCTGTAGTAGATAAACAGAAGCAACTCCGACATTGCAAAGTTTCATCAAAATCGTTAGCCGTTCTTAAAAAAAATAGTTTTTGTTGTACGGCAGCTACTCTTTGGTTTGACGGTACGAACAAACTTTTGGTAATCCCTCGATGAAATAGTTTTAAACTCTTAAGTTCCAAATAAGGTCCAAATGGGACTAAAGATAAAGCCTCCAGAGCCAATCGTGACGGACGGATGCAAGGAAGCACGGATAAAATTGAGATATTCGGTTTTCGGTATGTGTTGATATACACATGAACACATTTTCACGAAAATTGGAAAAAAAATATTTTCGGGATAAAAATACTTCCTTTTTTTTATTCACAATTGGTAAGCCCTTGGCATCATCTCACCTGATGGTAAGTGACGATGATGCGGGCTTACCAAGACTCCCCAATGCAATGGAGAACTGGCTATCTTATCTTCAAGCCGGAACACATCAATTTTGTAAACACTGATGTTTGGCGGCAAGACTTAGATAAGATGGTGGTAGCTAGCCTCTACCTTACGTACGTACTTACCGTACTACGGGGTCGAGAAAGTAAAAAAACATGCTACCTAGCAGCAAGGAAAAGAGGTGTATCAGACTTGACTGATTTAGATGCATTGGATATATTTATTTATAGGGTTCCGTTAGCCTAACGGGTGACCAACAGGACTAAGCCTCCGCTGTCTGTCCGTCTGTCCGTCTGTCATCGGGCTGTATTTCATGAACCGTAAAGAGTAGACAGTTAAAATTTTCACAGAATATGTATTTCTGTTGCCGCTATAACAACAAATGCTAAAAAAATAAATAAATGTGAATAAGTGAAAAGTACAAAAAATTAAATAGGTGTTATTTAATAGGTTTTAGAAGTATTTTAAACTTAGCTCTGTCGTAAAAACGGTAATACACACAAGCGTGAAAATCGGTGTGATTATTGTACTAACACTGAAAAAAAACAAATAATAAAAATTTAAAAGTATGAGTCGTACTAGCGCTAAGGAGTCCGAAGTGAATGACAAAAAAAGCATTTTTTTGATATCCGCGTTGATGTATTTTGTTTGTAATGTGAATACATATGTGTCATTGTCATTATACTCTGTAAATGTGTGGAGAGGTGTGGTGGTACGGAACCCTCGTAGTGCTAGTCCGACTCGCACTTGACCGGTTTTTTTCTGAATTGTTTATGTCTTTCATAAACAAAGAACATAATATTTTAAATTTGAGTTTGTATGGAAGGCACATTACTTCGATTTTCTCTGGAAATATAAACTACCGATTGTAATTTGCTTTATTAAGGGCCTTATCACACTAGCAAGTTGCGAGCGAGTGGAAAGCGGGGCGATTGCGCAGCGAGCTCGCAACGTGTGCATGGCGAACACGCCGCGGGTGCGCAGCGAGCTCGCGCCGCGGTGGACAGCGATTTTGCGGCGATCGATCCGCGTTTTGTACATTCAGTGCCAGAAGGGAACGAGAGTGTACAAAATGGCGTCGACAGCGCTGTTCGCCGCGAGCTCGCTGCGCACCCGCGGCGTGTTCGCCACGCACACGTTGCAAACTTGCAGCGAGCTCGCAACTTGTTAGTGTGATAAGGCCCTTTGTTCTAGTAACTCAGTTAGAGCCATTTCTGAAACAAATTAACAAATCTGGGTTTGTATAAAAAGTAGGTGCCTTTTTAGATTTTTCCTGGAATAAAAAACTGCATAATGTAAGTAGGCCATATCCGTAAAGTTAGAGTAAAGTACAAAGTTTTATTAAAATCGTTAGAACAAATTTTTAATTTTTTGGACTATTATTGTAAAACAACCTAACCCCAATAAAATCTAAACTTCGTTTTTTCCCAGTTAATACCTTCTTCACACTTTGTTCCACCCTGTTCCACTGGATGTTTCACTTTCCTTAGTTGCTTGAAAGTAAAAATTATTGATTTCCACGTTCTTATGATTTTTTTTTCAGATCAATTTTTTTCTGCCTGAGACTCAAGCGAGCTTTGGAGGTATCACCATTTAGAGGCAGAACCTCTTTGGGTTTTCATAGCGCAGAAAAAGTGCGTTAGGGCTATGTGCGGAGTAGAACCAGATGAGCCATGCAGACCTCTTTTAAAAAGTTGGGCATATTATCACTTCCATCTATGTACATATATACCATAGGTAATTTTGTTAAATCAAACAATCATTTATTTCTTAAAGCAGGAGACATTCATTCCCGTAATATTAGAAATCCAGATCGATTGGTTTATGAAGTGAGACCTTTGACCAAAATTTACCAAAAAAAATTGTCATGCTATGTGTGTCAAAGTATATAATGCGCTGCCAAGTGAAATAAAAATCTTACCACAACCACGCTTTCGTAAAAACCTCAAGAAATGTAAAAAATATTCTATTCAATCAAAGAATTACTTGAACCAAACACTTGATTATCTTTTGATGTCAAATCATGATAAGAAAACGATTTTCATTTTCATTTTGTTTTTTTTACATGAATGCCATAATTTATATTTACTTTTTTTTTTATTTTTGTATGTCGTACTAATGACTAAATGTGCTGAACCTCACTATGTTTGTAAGATCTATTGTATTTACCACATTTACTGCAATAAAATATCTTCATCTTTATCTTTATCTTAAAAGTGCGCCGACTTTTGAGCCTTGGGGGCACAGGAACGTGACGCAGCATTGGGCGGCGCGCCGCGCGTACCATCCTAAATCTATGGCATTGGGTACCGTAGGGTCTTCTCGTTTGGCTCGTTCGATTGAGCTCGCCAGTTTTTTTACGGATGTCTGGTGGCGCAACGTCGGCAAGAGGATACACGGGAGTCAGTTTCAGACAGCCCGTGATAATTCGGCAATAGGGCATATGCATGAAATATTTTTTTCGCATTTCTTAACAAAATATGAAAATTCCGTAAAAACGATGTCAAAAAGTGAAATGAAAAATTAATATGGCCAAGAAATATGGAATACGAGTATATAAGCATTGTCAACTACTAATTAGACAGAGAGATCCGATATGCAAATGTGACGACATAAAACACACGGTCCACATAAACTCTATGCTACATTCTGTTTTGTTAGAAAGAGATAGAGATAAATCTTTAATAGCTTATATCTTGCTTATTTTTATAATTATTCAACAATATTTTTTGTCACACATATTGTTATATATCTACACTAATTCCACATAAAATAAATAAAAATGCATTTTTAACTTGTCCGCGACCGGTTTCGAACTCCATCTTCAGGCAGACTAATGGTGGTGATAAGATGGTGTTCGAAACCGGTCGCTGACAAATTAAAAACGCAGTTTTGTTTATTTTATGTGGAATTAGTGTAGATATATACCAATATGTGTGATATAAAGTTCCACCAAGAACCTACAGTCAAAAGTAGCAACCAATTTTTTTTTTTATATTGTTTCTTATATGAATGAGCTTTTATTAAAGCAAAAATAACATACATATACCCCATTAGTGTCGATTCGGCTGTATATACAAGCCACGTGTGCGAAGAACGGCTCAAAATGGGGCTGACGTATTCGCCAACCGAAAAGAACAGTGCTATTCCAATCGTCCGAAGGAATTAAGGCAAGTCGACCCAGCAGATTGTTACGTGCATCCACTTTTTGCTTGGTGTTAATGCGTCCCATACTGATTTCAATAATTGACCAGTCGATTGTATCACATAATACTAAGTATAAAGTATTACACTGGAAGGCCGCTAAGCAAGTCATGAGTGACCTTAAGGGTACAAAAGACCTAAAACTTCATTTCAAACCTAATGCCCAATTCTACCCAACAGGGTATGTCGTCGCCGATTACGGTAACAATTTAGTTGAACGCCGGTCATTTACTGGATATGGGTTTATGATGAGGGGAGCATCTGTATCTTGGGAAGCCCGAAAGCAACGCACAGTGGCACTCTCGACCACAGAGGCCGAGTACATGACACTGTGTGAAGCTTGTAAGGAAGCCATTTATCTCAAATCACTCATCACAGAAGTCTTCGGTATCACTCATACTCTCATCATACATACTGTCAAAGTTCCAAAAAAACTACGAGTATGCTTTAGACCACACGACTGAAGTAAAATTTCTTTAGCTCCATCTATATGTATGAAAGTAAATACTTAGTCTTCGGAAAATAATCTAATCTTTTTTGTCATATTGAGGTATAGACAGTTTATGAAAAGAGTTTTATTATCCTCTGAAAATGATCAAATCTTTTTTATCTTTTGATCGTTTTGACAACCGATATTGTTGCCTTGGCAACCGATTTTGTTGGTATACAAAAATAAATAGTATCTCTCTTTCTATCTTTACTAATTTAAATATCCCTCTCAAATTCCGTTCGCCTCGCCCGAACACACTTCCGTAACGCTCTCGTCACGCATCCACCAGCTTACTCCCCAAGTCAAGCGTGAGTAAAGATGTTTTACTTCAAAAAAAGGGAGGGGGGGGGGGGGTAACACAGACTTAAATATAAGTCTGTGTGGGGTAATGTTTTTTCTGTGTATGTATGTATATTTTCTGGCTGAGACTGCTGAGACTGTAGCCTAAACGGCTTGATGGATTTTGGAGTGACGGGTTTCGTCAGAATCGTCTTGATCGCGTGAGTGACACAGGATACATTTTACCCGACTGCCGAAAAAAAGGTGTAATGTTTTGATGCAGTCGGGGTTGTTTATTCACAATTAATAGATAATAATATATTAAATAATTGTGATGATGATGATTTTAATATTTAACTAAATTTCTAGGGTTTAGTACCTCAAAAGGTAAAAACGGAAGTATTATACTCGCATGTCTGCCTGTCTGTTCGTCCGTCCGCTGTCTGTCACAGTAAATTTTCTCCGAAACTACTGGCCGATTAAGTTGGAATTTGGTACACCTATGTAAGTTGGTCCCCAAAGACTGATGTGTAAAGTAAATTAATTAATATTATACGTGGGGATCACTTTTAGGGGGTAAATTGGTAAGCCCGCTTCCATCTTCGGCATCATCGTCACTTACCATCAGGTTCATTTTATATGTCACACAATGTAGTTTACATATTTTTCAAATGTTCTAATTTTTTTTTTATTTTTTTAAATTTACAATTGGGAAGCCCTTGGCATGATGCCAAAATTTAAAAAAATTAAAAAAAAATTAGAACATTTGAAAAATATGTAAACTACATTGTGTGACATATAAAATGAAAGGGTTTTATTATTTAATAAGAAAATATGCAAAAATTTACCGATCCTCCCCCTATAAATAGTGTGTCAAACGAGAAAAAAATATCCTGTTTGTCCATACTGGTGTGATAATCTGGTGTGACTACGAGTCGTCAACGGAAACTACTGGGCCTAATTTTTTTTTAAATCACAGTATCTGTGGTTGAATGCATAGATTTTTTTTTTTTTTTTTTTTTTTTTCAGATTACAGGAAAACCTATGAGAAAATGTAAAGTCTTCCGTTCCTACAGGAAAAATAAAAGTTCCAAGTCCACACTAAAAAGATCCCTATTTACCAAGAGCAAAGTATGTACTGAGAAGTCTTGTTCTATTGGTAATTAAAGTTGTAGTGCGGAACCTTATTTGTGTGACCCCGAGTAGCGCTTGGCAGGTTTTTTATTTAAATTCAATATCTTATTTTTACTATTCCCTAAAAAGACCCAACAGCCAGACTAACCCGACACTATACCGAAGATATCCCGGACGTCAGCCTGTACGAGATTAAAAAAACAGCTCAAGAAGAACAGGGCACCGGGTGATGAAGGAATCACGGCTGAACTTCTGAGAGAAAGTGGATCACCGGTACTAAAAGCCCTTCAGAAGTTATTTAATTCCATTATAATCGAGGGACAAACGCCTAAAGCAGTGCACAGAAGTGTGGTCGTGCTTTGCTTCAATAAGAGTGACCACTTCCAGCCTCCCGAACAAGCTGGTTTACATACGCTGCGGCAGATTATACAGAAGACTGAAGAGTACAATCAGTTACTACGCTTGGCGTTTGTGGATTATGAGAAAGCCATTGATTCAGTCGAAACCTGGGCTGTGCTACAGTCTCTCCAGTGGTGCCACGTAGACCATCGATGCATCGAGGTGTTGAAGTGTCTGTACAAAAACGCCTCCATGTCGGTTCGCTTCCAGGACCAGAACTCGAAACCTATCCAGTTACAGCGAGGGGTGAGACAGGAAGACGTTTTATCTCCAAAACTGTTCACCGCCGCCCTGTAAGCTGTTTTCAAGCTTCTGGACTGGGGTGGACTCGGCATCAATATCAACGGCCGATATTCTGGTCATGGCTGAGACTATGGAAGACCTAAGCACTATGCTCGATGGCCTCATTAAAGTCTATCAACAAGTGGGTCTTAAAATGAACATGGACAAGGCGAAAATAATGTTAAATAGCGCTGGACCGGTCGTCTTGGAAATCCTTGGGTTAGTAGTAATATACATACTTTGCCTTGGGGGAGGCCTTTGTCCAGCAGTGGACGTTTTTCGGCTGATATAATGATGATGGTTGACCAAATTGTATCTACTTTTCTTAGGAAGACTAACCACACCTCGCCTTAAAATTTTGAACCGCAGATGTTAAGAGTTACATCCTGTATTAACCTTCCTTATTTATCGCTGTTTATACAGGTGTAACAAAATTTGTGTAGGTCCCGTTAACTGGGGCCTCTACTCATCATACCGAACAACTATTGTGCGATGACTGCTGAAATCGCTAAAAAAATTCTTTATACAAGTCGATCCTGATCTATTATTTTTGTATGGATGGTCTATTTTTTTTAAAGAATCCACTATAGGTTCACTGGGGAAATTTATTTAGTTTCATGAGTAATTAATAGCGAACCAGCTAGTTTGTTTCTAAATCAAAAAAAGAATTAAAAAGGTATGGCAGTGCTAGTATGCGGTTGGTAAGCTGTGTCCCTACCGCGCTCCATACAAGTTTGGTTCTAAGTTGAATATTAATCAAAGTTTTTGAATTTTTTTAATCATGTTACTAGAAACAAATATTTTGGACTTGTGGCTTGTTAGATTTACGTAAAATTATGAAGTTTCGAAGCGAAACTGGCTCAAAGATTTGAATGAAGATCTTTGAGCCTGTACTACTTTGAAACTACATACTTTTACGAAAACCTGACAAACCACAAAAATATAAGTTTCTAGAAAGGTGTTTACCAGCTCGTCGGTCTACCGAGTGAGAAGCCTGTCTACACTACGTCTGCCGGTGCGCGGTCACCAAACTTTACTACCCCAACAGCCGTTTGTTCTGGTGATGGTCGCGGGAAGCCGCTGGATGCGGTAGCGCATCAGGACCGATCATTGAAATCCTTGGGCGAGGCCTTTATCCAGCAGTGGACGACTTTCGGCTGATATGATGATGACGATAATGATGAATTAATGATGAAGATACGAAAAAATTCAACCACTTTTATAAGTATTCAACTTAAAACTAAATTTTGTTTGTTCGGAGCGTGTTAGGTATACAAAAAAGGAAGATATTTCTTCAGAAGAAGTTGTTTACGAGTCCATGCTGCTGGCCGCCTGAGTGGAGCCTCGAAGTACACTTGACCCTGACACAGATAAACTTTGCTGTTCGAAGCGTCTCGTCTTCATCGACAATAAATAAGTTCTTTTAATTTTTTACCCGCCTAAGATGAAGGAACGGTATACTAGGGAATTTAATTTATTTTAACCACCTCTGTGGCGTAATGGTTAGTCCATTCGTTTCACACCAGGAGGTCGCGGGTTCGATTCCCGGTGGGGTCAACTTGTAAGACTCGGTTTGGTTGGTGGTAGGGCATTTTCTAAGCCCACCTGGCTAGCTACCACCATCGTATCTAAGTCTTGCCGCCAAATATCAGTGTTAACAACATCATTGTTCCGGCTTGAAGATAAGATATAGCCGATTCTTCATAGCGTAGGGGAATCTTGGTAAGCCCGCTTCCAATTTCGGAATCATCGTCACTTACCATCAGGCACAGTATTACGATATGGCTTACAGTAACGCAACAACTTTGATGTTCCACTATGCGCCCGCGGCGTATGTACTAGCCCATACTAGCCTGTAGTCAGCCTGGCAAATTTTCGGGATTTTGCCAGGCTGCGCCCCGCCGCCCGCTGCTCCGCAAGTACCCTTCCATTTCTCTGCGTAAGTACATTCGTTGCGCTACTGTAAGCCGCTATATTGTAATACATTAGGTGAGATGATGCCAAGGGCTTCCCAATCTATATATATAAAAATGAATTGCTGTTCGTTAGTCTCGCTAAAACTCGAGAACGACTGGACCGATTTGGCTAATTTTGGTATTGAATTATTTGTGGAAGTCCAGAGAAGGTTTAAACGTAGTGTAGGGTAGTGTAGGGTAGTGTAGGGTAGTGTAGGGTAGTGTAGGGTAGGGTAGGGTAGGGTTGGGTAGTGTAGTGTAGGGTAGTGTAGTGTAGGGTAGTGTAGTGTAGGGTAGTGTAGTTTAGTGTATGTAGGGTAGGGAAGGGTAGTGTAGGGTAGGGTAGTGTAGTGTAGTGTAGTGTAGGGTAGGGTAGGGTAGCGTGGGGTAGGGTAGGGTAGTGTAGGGTAGGGTAGGGTAGTGTAGTGTAGAGTAGTGTAGGGTAGTGTAGTGTAGTGTAGGGTAGTGTAGGGTAGGGTAGTGAAGTGTAGGGTAGAGTAGTGTAGTAGGGTAGTGTAGTGTAGTGTAGTGTAGGGTAGGGTAGGGTAGGGCAGTGTAATGTAATGTAAGGCGGTACGTAGTTCGCCGGGACAGCTAGTTGTGAATAAAAAAAAGAAATACATCATAATAAATTATACAGGTTGAAAATGTACAAATACATCATAATAATATTATACTGGTGGATCAGCTCATAAAAAAGTGGAAAAGTGCATGTCGGCCCACGCGTAAAGTAGGGCTCTGTAGTCTTTTCAAAAAATAAATGTATATTTAAAAAAAGAAATTTTGCAGTATGTAATAGAACATTTTGTACGAAAAATCTATTAACTTTTTACAAACCCAACTGCACATCTTAAGAGCCCGCTGTAGTTCGTAAATCCCATACAAACGTAGTATTTGATTCATTTGTTAGCCAAAGAACCGATTTTGAAATAATTTTATATTGATAATAGGATGACGTATATCTGTGTCGGTATCACATTACTTTTTTGAAAAACTAAACAATAAACTTGTTTTTAAGGTAAAAGACGGAAAACAAGTTCATTGGTATTAAATGGATTCCTGTTTCGTTTTTCAAAAAACTAATGCGATACCGACACAGATATACGTCATCCGATTATCAATATAAAATTATTTCAAAATCGGTTCTTTGGCTAACAAATGAATCAAATGAGTGAATGAGTTTGTATGGGATTTATGAACTCCAGCGGGCTCTTAAGTTGGTCGACTATTACTCATAAACTTAGAAAATCAAGTAGACTTATAGTTTTCCTTTTAAATTGAGTAACAGCCGTACTATTTGAAATGTTTTTTAGATTTACATTTCAGACCTACATCATTTAAATCGGTAAGAGGTTTGCAGTTATGTACACTCACTTTATATAAGTTACGTTTTTTTTATGAATGAATGCCGCAGCCAACTGATCAAATTAGCATTTTAATTACCGGGCTAACCCGTAATTAAATACGGTGTAAAAAAAAATTGAGTCAAACGGAAGGACTCATGGTAAGGTTGGGTTATGATGCCAAGGGCTCCTCACCAAGTGTGAATAAAAAAAGGTTGGATTAAAGTGACTAGAGCCACCGTCAAAAGGAGACTGGAGCTCCGTATTCTACATGGCTTGTTTTTTAGATTTTGACACAGTAATTAGCAAACTAGCCCAGTAATCAATTGGCTAACTTAAACATTTTTTTGACAATTAGTGCTACATTATTACTACCCGATATTATAGACAGGACTTCTGCCTGCGATTCTATACAATTTTCCCCAATGGTAATGGTATGGTAATATTATAAAAAACCTAAAAATGACGCTTACAGTAGTCGCACAATACGATGTGTAACATGCGACAAAATATTCATGAAATTAATAAATAAAGTCTGTAAAGTCTAAGGCCGGGCCTTCGGATAGTAGGTCATCTTTGTCTTCGGTCTCACATTAGGCGGCATGGCAAATATGGCAATGTTACCTTAGCTTTCGCGACTTGAAAAAACGTTCGCATTTCCTGTTACACTCTTCGGTCCTATTTCACGAAATCACTCCCAAATATGAAAAAAACCCAGTGGAAAGATGTTACACATCAAAAAAATTTGGACCTCCAACAACTCGATCAGCTGATCAGCTACCTT
The DNA here is from genome assembly GCA_947284805.1 of Coleophora flavipennella. Classification (NCBI taxonomy): domain Eukaryota; kingdom Metazoa; phylum Arthropoda; class Insecta; order Lepidoptera; family Coleophoridae; genus Coleophora; species Coleophora flavipennella. The sequence continues at coordinate 10,599,000 of OX369260.1, forward strand.
ACTATGGGAGTTATAAATTTTGTTTTACAATTTGACCTTAGGTTCCTCGGGGAAAGTTGTTCAGAATCAGGGCAGAAGTCCTGAATAAAATATCCGGGTACCTACTAATAAAGTAGAATGAGGGAGGACTTTGTCCAGGAATTGACGTCTTTCGGCTGATATGATGATGATGATTAAAGTAGCACATTACATAATAGAGAAGCGATGTCTTTTCATGGATCAACGTAGAAATGGATTCAAGTTACAGATTCAAAGACATACCTGAGATAATAAACTTTATTTCAATATATAAATAAACTTTCATTTCAACATACTAAAAGTATATACTAAAGGAATATAGTATACAGAGAAAAAAAAAGAGAATATAAAGAGTTATTTGAATTTGATTAGATTTGATGTAAAATGAAGTTACCGACAACTTTTAGTATATACTCTCTGTCGACTATTAATTATTGACATAGTATTATAAAAAAATAATAATAATAATAACTAACATAGGCTAAGTCTTATTAACAAGTTCTGGATCGTTGTTGTCTGAAATAAATGATAATAATAATAATAATAGTCAATAAAATAATCAATATACTAAAAGAATACAAAGAAAAAAAAAGAGAATATAAAGAGTTATTTGAATTTGAATTTGAATACAGTCAATAAAATTAAACTTACCTTTCCTACTGCAATATGCTATACTGTGGCGTTCTCGCCCGCCGCCAACGGTCACCTGAGTTCATATCAAGTCGGTTCCCACGTAACGCGGATGTAAGTTGACTGGGCGAGTGAAATGCCTAAATCTTCGAAACAAGGGGGCCTTAATAAGTATTTATCTTAATCAGTTTAATTATCAATACTTTATAGTCCCAAAAGATATACCATAATCCTATAAATCTTAATTAATACGACCGTATCTTCCGAGGCATATTCTCGCCAGCAATATAAAATTAATCTCATCTCACACAATTATACCTACCTATCTGACTTTGTTTCCCCATCCATCTAGAGTGATTTATTATAATCTAGTCGAGTAGGCAATCTTCTTTGATTTAATTAAACTTACAACATATTCAGTTTCTTGTTAGATAATTATTAAACTCTGAGACGAATGTTGTAAGTATTGACTAACAACTACAATTATATTCCAGGATACCAGATGTTTTGCTATCATCATCATATCAGCCGAAAAACGTCCACTGCTGGACAAAGGCCTCCCCCAAGGATCTTCACGACGACCGGTCCTGCGCTGCTTGCATCCATCGGCTTCCCGCGATCTTCACCAGGTCGTCGTTGGTCCACCGCCTACGCTACGTTTTCCGGTGCGCGGTCGCCACTCGAGAACTTTACTGCCCCAGCGGCCAACTGTTCTACGAGCTATGTGCCCTGCCCACCGTCACTTCTGTTTAGCGATTCTGTGAGCTATGTCGGTTACTTTAGTTCTCCACCGGATCTCCTCGTTTCTGATTCGATCAAGCAGAAAAACTCCGAACATAACACGCTCTATTGCCCTTTGGGTGACCTTGAGCCTTCTTATGAGGCCCAGAAACGAGGAAATCTGCAGGAGAACCAAAGTAACCGTACTTTGGTTCCCCTGCGGATCTCCTCGTTTCTGATTCGATCACGCAGAGAAACTCCGAGCACACCAAGTTTTGCTATCAATATTTTCAAAAAAACAATAGCTAACAATACTTAGTAATAACACATATTTAGTTGAAGCAGTCGTATCTAAGTGCAGCTTGCATGGTTGAGTCAATCACGCAGGTAAACTGACCTTTGTGGGTTTGACTTTATTTTTTTTACCGTTTCTTTTTTTTATGCCTTATTATGGCGGCTTGAAAACTTGTGAAAGTGGGGTTAGCTACTAGCCCAACAACGTCCACCAACCGTGTGTGTAGGGAACGTAAACTTCCCGAATTTGGGACGACATCCGTGCTTCAGCACTGAGGGGCCCCCGATACTCGATAAGAGATAAGTACCTACACATTGGCGCGGCCTACTAGCCGTGCTTCGCTCGTCAGCGGCGCTAGAACGCCGTACAGTCGCCGCCTCAATTCGCGCGCCGCCCGTGTACGCAGTTATAACCGCTAAGTCGAGCGCTTTAATGCCCATGTTTCCGTGTATAGGAAGGAGTAGATGAATAAATGAGTAGGTATTTTCGTTTAATAAGGAAGTGTAATATCTGTTACCAAGTAACTAGTATCTCATCTGTGACTGAGGACGTTAATGGGTTGTCAATGATCTAGTAGTATTGTTACTGGCAATGTAATTGTTAGAGAGTGAACATATGGGTTCATTTGGAAAAAATTTTCAACTCAACTAGATTTCACGAGTAGAAGCGGACGTTAAACATTTTGTCGATGAGTTTTTCTCTACTTTTACGATTTTGAGATTTTGAACGTTAAGGTAAGACACAGTAAAGATAAAAGTGACTTTATTACAATAAAATTCGACCTTTTTTTATTCACAATTGGTAAACCCTTGACAACATCTCACCTGGTGGTAAGTGACGATGCTGCCGAAGATGGAAGCGGGCTTACCAAGAATCCCCAATGCAATGGGGAACTGGCTATCTTATCTACATGCCGGAACACACCAATGATATCAACATTGATATTTAAGACTTAGATAAGATGGTGGTAGCTAGCCAGGCGGGCTTAGAAAATGCCCTACCACCAACCAAATTTAACAATTTAACCTATTTTAAAGTATTCTAAAACTCTAGGACATAAAAAGGATTAGACAAATCTGGCGACACATCGCATTCCATAGGAAAAACACAGATAATATATGTCATTGACGAAAAGTAACTACAGGAAATCATAGTTTGGGGAAAGTATACAGGGTGACTGGTAAGTAGTGCAAATCCTTTTAAGGGGATAAACTACATCTAATTTGCAACAGAAAAAGTCATACTAACTGGGGGTCGGAAATCAATGGTTGTCGAGTTAAAGGCCATTTCATTTTTAAATTTTGTATGAAAAACGCATTTGTTCAAATATTTAGTGATTTTACAAAAAAAAGTTATAATACGGTTGGCGTTAAAAATACGGTTAAAACTTTCTCATTTTATCAGCACTCCACAAAAGTAAAATAGTTAAAAAATACAAATTGATTGCAACAAAAAACAGTTATTGTTGTCAAAAGGGGGCCTAATGTCCCATACTAATTATCCAACAAAGTTCGAATTTTTTGGATGAGCTTGTGAACCAAATTTAGTCATGATGCTAGAGGGTCAGAGATGTTTGTTTATGCGAAAAACATGATAAATTATGAAATTTAAAAAATATGAAAATAATATTTATTGAAAATTTGTATGGGATTTGATGGACCCTTTTGACAACAATCATATATAATACTAAGTACTAACATACAGTATGGACACTCCTCTCCGCTCTCTAGATTGTGACCTCACCCTCTCGTCACCCAGATTGATACAGATTGGTTACAGTTTGGTTGTCGAACGTATAGAATTTCGCCGCCATTTTGTTTGTTCTGTCATTCCTATTTTGAAATGTAATGGTCCGTTGTATGTAGTGTCCAGGGTGTGGTTTGGGGCCAGAAGATCGTGCTTAAGGTATCCAAGAATGTAATTGTTATTATAGGTACGTAAGAGATCTAAAAGTACCTATAAAGTGCTTATCAAAGTAAGTTGCTCTCTCGAAATACTATCGGAAAGCAGAAAGCCCTTGAACTATGTCCAGGAACTATGCTTCAAAGGGCTGACCGCACTCCTGTGTACTTTGCGCGCTTGCCTTTTGAGGTTATAGGGTCACGTTTCTGTTACGACTTAGATAAGGGTCAGTCACTGCTAAATAAAATAGCCAGAATCTATACAAAAATATTAAAAAAATATTTTCCTTAAACACGGCATGCAAAGATCTTAAATATTATAATTATAGCACATGTAAATATTGAGGTAACTGATTACAATAACTATTAGATTAAGATTTGATTAAATTTATATATTAAGTCATTATCATCTTGTTAAGACATTTTTTCTGGAGTAATAAGATAAGTTTAGGTACAGGACAGATTTAAGAGCATAAAGGAGAAAATTAAAGCCGACCCTAACCGAATTAATAATAGTTTTTTATAATTTTAAAATGCATAATTAAAAAATGTTTAAAGTATGTACTAAAATCTAGCATGCCTTAACCCCTTAAGCTAGAAATATTTCTCCTGAGTGTAAAGTTTTGTTTGATTGAACTGATTTAAGAGCAAAAAAAAGAAAAGCAGACCCCGCCCGCTTTTTTTTATTTTAAAATATATAGTTTGATGAAAATATATGAAAATCTCCTAAACTACTTTTCAATTTTGTACAATAACTATACGAATTAATTAAAAATTAAAAAGCCGACTGCATAAGGACATAACCTCAAAACCCATAAAACCATTCAGGCTACAGAGCGTGCCAAAGAAATAAATAAATATACATGCATGTATACACTCTATAAATGTAATCCTCCTTCTGGCACAGTCGGGTAAAAATAGGGAATGATTTCAAGATACAAGATATTTATTCAAAACTAGCTGTTTCCCGCGTCTTCACCCTCGTCAACAACGTTTCTATGACTTTTCGAGGGAGCGTGAAAAAAGTAGCCTATGTGTTAATCCTGGTCCTTATATGTCTACCTACCAAATTTCAGCCAGATCCGTTCAGTAGTTTTTGCGTGAAGAAGTAACAAACATACACACTCACACACTCACAAACTTTCGCCTTTATAATATTAGTGTGATAGGTGCAAATTACACTCTTTGTGATAGTCATAAAATAGTAATTCATCATCATCATATCAGCCACAAATCGTCCACTGCTGAACAAAGGCCTCCCCCAAGGACTTCCACGACGACCGGTCCTGCGCTGCCCGCATCCATCGGCTTCCCGCGACCTTCACCAGGTCATCGGTCCACCGCGTGGGAGGCCTGCCTACGCTACGTTTTCCGGTGCTTAGTAATACTTAAATAGTAATTACTTGATGTCAATTGTGAAAAATAAAAAAATAAACGATCATTAGTTAATAACGTTGAAATCCAATCCTTGATATAAAACTATATTCATATGGACTCTGTGATAGTTAACAAAAAATCTAAATGAAAATCCTAAGTCTTAACGCGAGTTCGACTCGCACTTGACCGTTTGTTTCTGTTCTATCAAACAAGCGTTAAACTTGGTATAATTAAAGTACAAACTCTAAAGTAAAACAACAAAAAAAGCTGGCAAAGCGTGAGTCGTACCGCGCTAATGGTCACGAAATAAATTTAAAAAAAATTGTCTGTGTCAGCTCCGACGCGTGAGAGGAAAGTTTTATTTTTCGCATTCGGTGGCATGGCTATGTTGCCTTAGCCTTCATGACTGAAAAAACGTAATGACGGTAAAAAAAGGTAACGCGTTACCGATCAACACTCGATTTCACCCCTCATATATTTTTCATATCGAGCTCCATATGAATCAATTCTAGAGGAGTAAACTCCAAAAATATTTTTCTGTCGCTCACGTTGATATCTTCTTACTTAAATGAAAAGGTATCCTTGTTGTACTCGTGTGGAGAGTTATGTTGGTATGGAACTCTCGGTGCACGAGTTCAACTCACATTCTCCTGTTTTTTTTAACAGTGCAGTAGAGTATACAGTGTAAGTTCAATGTAATCGAACAAATATTTTTAAACTTAACCAACAAGGCTCGCATGAAAATTTTTAACATTGGCGTTATCTGACATTCTATTTGAAAACAGTTTCTATGAGACTTTCGCCAAAATGTAAATAAAAGTATTTCAAAACAGCGAGCGAGGAAACTGTGGACAAAGTACTAGAAAAAGTTGCAAAAGAGTTTTCTGAAAATACGGGGTTGCGTCAATTTTATTGAGGCGCAATCTTTTGCGTATGCTTTCCTTTTTTCAAAAGTTTTCATAAGACGGCCCCGATGGTAACTAGCCCATAGTAATATACAGGATGTTTTTTAACACCGAGCAAAGACAAGAAAAAGTTGCAAAAAAGTTTTCCGAAAATACGAGGTTACGTCATTTTTACTGAGGCGCAATCTTTTGCGTATTCTTTCCTTTTTTCAAAAGTTTTCATCCGAGGGCCCCGATGGTAACTAGCCCGTATTATTATATAAGATGTTTTTTAACACCGTGCAAAGTACTAGAAAAAATTGCATGTTTTCTGAAAATATGAGGTTGCGTCAATTTTACTGAGGTGCAATCTTTTGCGTATTCTTTCCTTTTTTGAAAAGTTTTCATAAAACGGTCCCGATGGTAACTAGCCCGTTGTAGTATACAGGATGGTTTTTAAACATCGAGAAAAGTACTAGAAAAAGTTGCAAAAGAGTTTTCTGAAAGCACGAGGTTGCGTCAATTGTACTGAGGCGCAATCTTTTGCGTATTCTTTCCTTTTTTCCAAAGTTTTCACCCGACCGCCCCGATAGTAACTAGCCCTTAGTAATATACAGGTGTTTTTTTAACACCGAGCAAGCCCTTATGGGTGGGCTCTACTCGTGAAACTGAACAACTACCCCCAAGAAACCCACTCTGAAATCGCAAAAAAATGGACTGGAAAAAATGAATGCTAATCGGAATGATCAATTTCTATAAAAAGTCCAAAAAAAATGCGAATTTAGTATGGGTTTCTTGGGGAAAGTTATTCAGTTTCATGAGTAGAGCCCAACCAAGCTTTCAAAGCTTTAAGAAAACATCCTGTATGACCTTTCGTTACAACTAAACCTTTAGTCGTGTCCTATACCTTTTATAATTTACTTACTTCGCTGGCTCAGCGACTCGAAATGGATCTTGGCCTCGGACATTAAAGGGCGCCACTCTATCCTATTATGTGCCAAGTTTTACCATTCGGGCACCCCAAAATATGGTTTTATTCATAATTTAGAGTGTATAAAATAGAAATTGTTTCTAGGAATGAGAAAAGGTATGTACGATTATCGATATTGTTATAAAAGAGAAAGAGATAGGTACGAAGGTACATAGTTTTTGGAGATTAACTATAGAACCTGGGAGTCCGCGCGTTGCTAAGAGTCTACTAAGCATGTAGCGCAATCTGCTTGAGTAGCTAAATTTGTATACGTGTATCGACTTCTGGTTTAGATAAAACATGTTTAAAATTATTAATGATGATTCCCAAATTTGGAAAGGTCAGGCCATACTCCACACACGGGTGCCGAGTCCGGACTAACGGAGGTTGTAAGGCGAACCCCGATTTTAGAAGTGTTTAAGCCGCTAATAAGGCTGTTAAATATTTAATAAAATCAGTAGTTTTGTATGCGAAAATAACTAATACTTTATTAAGAAGAAATACAATACACCGGCTAGTAGTAATGTCCACAGAGTAGCGACAGTGCTAAAAAAGGTAACATAAAAGGCGCGAAATTTAAATATTACAACACTCTCCCAAAATTTGAGCCTTCATAAAAATAATTAATTTTAAGCATTGACAGAATGAATTTACACTGAAACAAAACTAACTGTTAGAAATTACATCGCTGGATTTAACTCCTATTTTATCTCTTAAATAACAAAATTTATTTTTACACAAAGGCTTGGTGAAAATGTCAGCATATTGTTCATCGCTACACACATAGTTTAATGCGATAATTTTATCATAGTATTTTTCTTTAATGAAATGAAACTTAATGTCTATATGTTTGCATCGTTTGTGAAAATTTGTATTTTTGATTACACTGATAGCACTTTGATTGTCTAAATTTAGACACACTGACTTTTGTTTTAATGCACCAATATCAGATAGTAATTGTTTAATCCACATGACTTCTTTTGTAGCAGCACAGGCTGCCATGAATTCTGCTTCAGTGGTTGATAGAGCCACTGTTTGTTGTCTTTGACAGGCCCATGTTACTGCTCCTCCATTTTTCATAAAGATATATCCAGTGACGGAACGTCTTGTGTTAGGGTCATTGGCAAAATCTGCATCACTATACCCCATCATAACATTGGGCTCAGCTGACATTGTGTAGTATATACCATACACTTTGGTTTCCTTTAGATACTTGAAAATTCTCTTTACAGCATTCCAATGATTCTCATTGTAAGAATTTAAAAATCTACTCACCAGGCTAACAGCAAAAGAGATGTCTGGTCGGCTTACTGTAGCAAGGTGCATCAATGATCCAACTGCTTCCCGATATGGAATGTTCTTTTCTGTTTCTCCTTCTCCTTTTTCCAATATTGTGTGTGGATCAGCTGGAATGCTGTTAGGTTTACAATTAGTTAAATTAAATTTATTTAATAGTTTCTCAATGTAGGTTGACTGGTGTATGAAGATATAATTGTCAGACTTTATTATTTCCATACCAACAAAATTTCTGAGTGGAAATGTTTTTACTTCAAATATTGACTGTAAATCGTTAATTAACTCCTTTATGGTTGATCTATCTTTGGAAAATATCAGTCCATCATCTACATATAAGCACAGATAACATTTTTCTCCATTAATAGTGCCTACATACACACACTGATCTGCTTTGCTATTAACTAGCCCAAACTTCTTTAAAACCGAATCAAATTTAGAGTTCCAGCATCTGGGAGATTGTTTTAAGCCATATAATGATTTATTGAGCTTACATACCTTATTAGTCTTGCAGGCTAAGCCGTCAGGTACAGTCATGTATATGTCCTCTTCAAGCTCACCATACAGAAAAGCTGTTTTTATGTCTAATTGTATTATTTGAAGGTTATGTTGGGCAGCTTCTGATAGTAATAGGCGGATAGAATCATACCTGACAGTTGGTGCAAATGTTTCTTGATAGTCAATACCTTTAGTTTGTGAGTACCCTTTCGCACAAAGCCGAGACTTGTATCTTGGTCCAGAAAGTTCTTCTTTGATGCGAAATACCCATTTACATCCAATTATTCGCATATCAGGAGTTTTATCGACTAATGTCCACGTTTTATTTTGTTGATGAGCTTCAAACTCCTCTTTTATTGAACTGATCCATCTTGAAGCATCAGCTGACTTTATTGCTTTTTCATAGTTATCAGGAACTTCATAATTCAATAATTGTTCATCAAAACACAGGTAAGAGCTTTCTTCTTTTTCTTGAGAGGCTAACTTACATTGTCTTCGTGTTCTAAGTGTAACATTCCTTTCTGGTGAAGATTCTATGCTTTCATCGGGGAAGTACTCACTGTCTGACTGAGATTTATTTTCTGTTACAGTATTAAATGAGTCATCACTTGAAAGTTCTTCACAATCCTTATTTTGAATACTGCATCCATTTGTGGTTAATTCAATGGGCACATAGTTCCTTTTGACTGTAGACTCTAGAAATATTGCATCTCTACTTTTTATTGCTTTTCTTGAGTTAGGTATTAAAAATCGGTACCCTTTGGTGTTTTCGCAGTATCCAATGAAAATCAGTTTTTGAGATTTTGAATCCAATTTCTTTCTTTTCTCTTTTGGTAAATGAACCATCGCCTCACATCCAAATGTCCTCATATGACTGACATCGGGTTTTTGTCCAGTCCACATTTCTTCTGGAGTTTTATAGCACAGTGATTTAGTTGGAGAGCGATTAATAATGTATGCAGCTGTATGTATTGCTTCAGCCCAATAGACTTTAGGTAGTTTGGCATTCAACATCATACATTTTGCTCTTTCTATCAAGGTTCTGTTCATTCGCTCAGCTGTGCCATTTTGTTCTGGTGTGTAAGGTGTGGTCGTCTGATGTACTATTCCAGCATCTTTAAGAAAGTTTGAAAAATTTCTGTTTACATATTCAAGTCCATTATCAGTTCGGAGAATTTTAATTGTGCGGTTTAACTGATTCTCAACTAACTTCTTAAATTCAATAAATTTTTCCAGAACTTCTGATTTGTTATGCAGTACATATACAAATATCTTCTTTGAGTAATCATCTAAGAATGTCACAAAATATCTAGCTTTGCCAAATGACTGGGTTTCCATTGGCCCACATATGTCGGAGTGAATTAATTCAAGCAGGTCTTTTCTCGGAGATTCTTGGCTTTTGAATGGTAAACGTGTTTGTTTTCCTTCCTGACACGTTATACACTTCACATTACTTGCATGTATACCAAGCTTTAAATCAGCAGTATTTTCAGTCAACTTGTTCAAGCTTTGAAAGTTTAGATGACCCATCCTTTGGTGCCACAGGTAAGTGTCTTGCTCGATAACATCTGATATGCATGCATGAGCTGCAGGCATGTTCAAGCGATACATATTATTTATCAAGCTTGCTGTTGCTACTATGACATTGTTTTTGTTTAGTATATCACAACCATTCTTGTTAAACTTTACTTGGCCACCATTCTTTATTATTTGACTAACTGACAGCAGGTTTGTAGCTAGTTCAGGCACAAACAGCACATTTGTAAATAATATTTCATTTTGTTGACCTCTCTCATTATGAACACATAAGCTTATTTTTCCAGAGCTTTGAACCGGTAATGATTTGTTATTTGCAACTTTAATAGTTTTTATATCTGGAATTGTTTCTTCTATAAACAAATTCTTGTGCTTGGTCATATGTACTGAGGCACCGGAATCAATATACCAGTCATCAGAGTAACCAGAAGAGGCAATAAATACTGCTGCATAGGACGATTGGTTCTGTTTACTTTCTTTATTCTTCTGGTGCTTATTAGGTTTTGATTTACACTCAGGGCTTTTGTGACCATATTTGTTACAAGTATAACAGCGAGGACCTTTTGAAATATATTTGTTTTTATTATGAAACTTTTGACTTGAAGCGAAAGCACTTGAATCTGATTCATTCTGTTTGACATCTTGTAGAATTTTAGATTTGATTGAGTCGGAGCTAATCTTCATTCCTGAGCTTTCAATCGCAATTATCATAGGCTTGTAACTCTCGGGGAGGCCGGACAATAGCAGTGTACCAAGCCACTCGTCGTCTACATGAAAGCCAATGTTTCTTAATTTATGTGCTGTTGTCATTATTTTACTGACATATTCTTCTACATTAGAACATCCTGCTAGTGTAGTATTGCATAAGTCTCGCAGCAGGCCAACCCGGCGTGTTAGTCCTGAATCATCAAAAGCACGGGATAAGTTGTCCCAAACCTCCTTTGCAGTGCTGGATTCTTGAATATGAATATAATTCACGGGATCCACAAGAAGAATTATCTTAGATCTGGCCTTGGTGTCACGCTTCTTATCAATTTCCAATGATGGATTAGAAGGTTCGACACAGTCCCATAGTTCTTCGTGTTCCAAGTACGTTTTTACAGCAAATCGCCAAGTTGCGTAGTTATCACGGCCGGTTAATTTTTCTATTAATGCCAATGAGTTATTTGACGACGACATGTTGTTAATTTATCTGAGCACGCTGCGGTTGAGGTTATGTGTTTTGAAAACGTTTTTAACACTGAGTTTATTTACTTTTGTTCACTGATTTTAACTAATCGGACAATCTGGGCCCAAAACCTGTTAAATATTTAATAAAATCAGTAGTTTTGTATGCGAAAATAACTAATACTTTATTAAGAAGAAATACAATACACCGGCTAGTAGTAATGTCCACAGAGTAGCGACAGTGCTAAAAAAGGTAACATAAAAGGCGTGAAATTTAAATATTACAACAAAGGCATCTGACACGGCTTAACGACTGCCATGTAGTAACAACAATCCCACCATAAACATCTTTGCTAATATTATAAATGTGAAAATGTGTTTGTTTGCTTGTTACCTTTTCACGCTTCAACGCCTTGACCAATCTTTATGAAATTTGGCACTCAGGTAGCCTGTATCACGGGGAAGGACATAGGCTACTTCTTATCCCGGGAAAATAGCATAATCTCATGCAGTTCCTGAGGGAACTAAAAAAATACTCGATTGTTGTGGTTTTTTGCACAGAGATGGTTGAGTAGGTGGGAAACGACATAATTTACTAATCACCCTTAAATACAGTCATAAAAACGATGTCCACGCGGGCGGAGCCGCGGGAAAAAGCTAGTTTCATATAAAATTGGTTTCCAAGACTCACAAGTTTACAATGCATTCACTATAAAAAAATATGAGATCTCTAGTAGCGCCAAGCCCTTACCTATAAGCTCTGACTTTACAAACTCTTCATCTTCCACAAGCCATACCTTTTTACGAAGATGTACAGTTTGTAGAGACAGGGCATATAGGTAGATTTGTTTATTTATTGTTATAATTAATGTAGTCAAGTCAAGAGCACTTAGAGCTATATACTTTGGACTTGGGACAGACCCTGTGGGCTATCATGCGCAGCAATAATCGGAGCTCAGTTAGGGCGCACCCCGGACACTGCATACAAATGGTCGTGAAATGACATTTCTAAAAACAAATAACGGATTAAACAAAATCACGGCGAAATCCCATATGTTCAAGAACCAAACTGTAACCAATCTGTATCAATCTAGAGAGCGGCAGGGAGTGTCCATACTGTATGTTACTTTGGTTAGGGCCTTGATACTACTAGTGATCTCATAAATTTTATAATAGTGAAAGCATTGTGATCGATGCGACCACACAAGTCGCGTTGAGCTACAACCGTTTCATTTATTTCGTGCAGCATTAAATTTTACGTTTTTCCACTTTAGCTTACAAAGTAAGCACTGCTCGTAAGCCCTCAATAAATGGCTCTCATAACCCTGTCTTTGGTAGCTAGCTTGTGTGCAATTTTGTTCCTTACGAGAGCAATAAAAGTTTTATCTGTAACACCCCTAGTCACGATCAGAAAATTCTACTGTAAATATATGTGTGTCAGATGGCTTTCTTATTTATTTGATAGCTTATTTATGTCACCGTAAGATTGCGTAGTTCGTTCTTTCATGAAAAAATCACTGTTTTTCTCGAAATCGGCAAAGTCTACTGTGAATGCATGAACCTATCATATGTCTTTACTATTAATTTCATGATTTATATATCTCACCGGAATTTTACCTATATCCTTTTTTTAATTAAAAATTTCTTGATCACAACTGTTATGTCACGTAAAAAAGACTGTCTACTGGTTTTTTTAGAGGTGCTAGTGCTCTCTTACGCGGTGTTCCTATTTACAAGTTTTACATTAACTTGCCGTGTTAGTTAGTTTCGGAAAAATCTTGGAAGCTAAATTAGAACCACTTCCAAGTTTCCTATTGAGCTAAAATTTTGCATAAACATAAAGTCTGGAGCAGTGACGTCATTCTAAATTCAATATGGCGGACCAGTTGTTTTTTATGCACCCCCTGATTTGGGTATGATATAAAAGGGCTTGCTGAGAAAAATCATCATCATCATATCAGCCACAAATCGTCCACTGCTGGACAAAGGCCTCCCCCAAGGATTTCCACGACGACCGGTCCTGCGCTGCCCGCATCCATCGGCTTCCCGCAACCTTCACCAGGTCATCGGTCCACCGCGTGGGAGGCCTGCCTACGCTACGTTTTCCGGTGCGCGGTCGCCACTCGAGAACTTTACTGCCCCATCGGCCATCTGTTCTACGAGCTATGTGCCCTGCCCACTGCCACTTCAGTTTAGCGATTGAGAAAAATACGAAATAACAAAATAAAAAAAAAACAATGTTTGTACTTAAATTTTTTTAGTTTCTTCTAAAATTTTACAGTTGCTGAACTATCCTAACCAACCGGATACTTTACTAGCCCAATAATCCAATAATCATTTATTGCGCGATACTTCGAAACATAGCTCGTAAAACAGATGGACGTTGGGCCATTAAATTTCTCGAGTGGCAACTGCGCACCGACAAACGTAGCGTAGGCAGGCCTCCCACTTGGTGGACCGACGACCTGGTGAAGGTTGCAGTAATCCGTTGGATACGGCAGCTCAGGATCGGTCGTTGTGGATATCCTTGGAAGATGCCTTTCTCCAGCAAAGTTGTCCTTCGGTTCATATGAATGAATGAATGAACCACGGAATTTCGCAATTTTACTGTGACCTGTAATACCATCGTCATTTTCGATAATAAATCGCCAAACCCTTCGGTAAACGAATTGCTTTAAATGTTGGGAGAAGATACGATATCAGTATTTTTGTCCGTTATTATTTTCCGAAAGTAATTTAAAATAAGATAATAAAACATTTTTATATTTAAATACTTTAGCTGTTCGTAGAACTAGAACTTATGTTTTCCCTCAAGGATTTTTACGACGATCGGTCCTGCTCTGCGCGTATCCAGCGGCATCCTGAGACTTTCACAAGGTCGTCGGTTCACAAGTGGGAAGGTTGCCTACGCTACGTCTTTCTGTTTGCGGTTGCCACTTGAGAAATTTACTGCCCCACCTGCCAACTATTCTACGAGCTATATGCCCCTCCCACTGCTACTTTAGTTTAGCGATTCCAATGTCGATTAACTTTGGTTCTTTTGCGGATAACCTTATTTCTGATTCGAACACGTAGGTAAACTCTAAGAATAGCACGCTCCATTACCCTTTGGGTGATCTTGAACCTTTTTATGAGGCCAATAGTTAGCAACCATATCAGTATCACTACACCTACTGAGTATACGGTATCTGTAAAATATGTAATTTTACTAAAATACTATATCCACTAAAGTTGAATTCGACGATTGATCTCTTTCCTTTTTTTCCGTAGGCCAAGGACACAGGTCAAAGACTTAGTCTTAGTATTGAGACACACCTGCACACGCCTGCGATGAAACTCGAAGGTTGTGTGTGAAGTTGACCAACCCGCACTGGGCCCGCGTGGTCGACTAAGGCCTGATCGCCCTAATTCAGGGTAGGCTCGAGCCCCTCGGTGGGGACGTATATGAGCTGTTATGATGATGATGATGATTGAGACACACTGGTATTAAGGACATAAAGATATTGCGGACGCTGCCCAGCCGAGTTGGATTCAACGATTAAGTAGCTAACTTTAGGAAAAAGAGATCTATCGTCGAATTGAACTTGATTGGATTTAGTATCTTAGTAGAATTACACATTTTATGCACCGGAAAACGTAGCGTAGACAGGCCTCCCACGCAGGACTGGTAGTCGTGGAAATTTTTGGGGGAGGCCTTTGTCCAGCAGTGGACGATTTTTTGACTGATATAATGATGATGATAACATATTTTTGCAAATAGCGTATACTCTGTAAAATAATTTAGTTCTATTTTTCTCTTTTTTATCCCGAGTTAATATTATCACACTTCTTCTTTTCACCTATTTACATACCTCATCCCATCAGCTCATGTACGACCCTACCAAGGTGCTCGAGCCTGCCCTGAATTAAGGTGATCGGACCTCAGTCGGCCATGCTGGCCCAGTGCTAGTTGGTCGAATTCACATACAACCGTCGAGTTTCTTCGCAGGCGTGTGCATGTTTCCTCACGGTGTTTTCCTTCACCATAAGAGCGTCAGATAAACTTACATTGTAATTCGGAAACCCATTGGCACGTGGCTTTCTTGAAGTAGGTAGGTCCAACTTCAAGAAAGAGATCAATCGACGTGTAAATCCTTGTGGGAGACCTTTGTCCAGCAGTGG
Organism: Coleophora flavipennella; assembly: GCA_947284805.1. Taxonomy (NCBI): domain Eukaryota; kingdom Metazoa; phylum Arthropoda; class Insecta; order Lepidoptera; family Coleophoridae; genus Coleophora; species Coleophora flavipennella. The sequence goes on from OX369260.1 coordinate 10,614,450, forward strand.
ACGATTTCCGGCTGATATGATGATGATGATGGTACGTGGCAGAATTCGAACAACGACCTCTCGAACAGGAGGTAGTGGCCCATCCGTTACGCAACCGACACTCTCATGCATTATTATTATACTTATCACCTATAAACTCTACTCCATCGGCACTTTAGAGAATCTTAATTCCATTTTCCGTCTAAGTTACTTGAGAAGTTATTAGCATCACTCCCGCTGGCACAATGCCTCGCCATAGCCGCTCAATAACCATCGACCCCTAATCGGTTTACTTTGGCAGGTTGCTCCAATATCCTATTATTCGAATAAATTAATTTCCTTGAAGGAGAGTTTGATTCACAAAAGCCTTTTTTGTTCTTTCATTTTCTTTTCACTATTCTTTGATACAAGTACTTCAGTCTTAAGACCAAAGCCTTTGAACAGAGTGGTTGCCAGTGATGTCATGAAGCTTACTAATGGACCTTATAAGAAGGCTCAAAGTCACCCAAAGGGTACAATAGAGCACACATTGCTCAGAGATTCCCTGCTTCATCGAATCTAAAACGATGAGACCCGTAGGAGAACCAAAGTAACCGACGAAGCTCTCAGAATGCTAAACTTTAGAAGCAGTGGGCGGGACACATAGTTCGTAGAACAAATTGCCGTTGAGTTAGTAAAGTTCTCGAGTGGCGACCGCGCACCGGAAAACGCAGCGTAGGCACACCTACCACACGGTGAACCGATGATCTGGTGAATTTTCATCAATTCATTTAATTTTAAACATTTTTCTATAGTTTCAATGTACAGTTTTATTAATTATCAAAATCAGAATTTTTGTTACGGACTTAACCAAGTACACCACTTCCATCTTGGGTATCATCGTCACTTACTATCAGGTGAGATGATATCAAGGGCTAAACAAATGTGCATAAAATATTTTTTTTCCATATTTATCTGCCCCACGTCACTCCATACTAGTTGAGCAATTTATGTATCTAATACTACTACTACCAGGCCTGTTCTTATGCGTGCGTGCAAAACTATCGTAGCGCCGGTTATCAATCATCACTCGGAGAAAAAAGCACAACGCTATACGTAAACCACATAAAAAACTGGCTGGTCAGACTTACATAGAGGGGGCTCCGTACCATTTCGTTTACTTTAGGAAAGTTATGTCTTAGCATTTTCGTTTCGATTTTCCTGCCTTATTACAGAGTTTTGGACATTGGGTGAAATACTCAATTTTCGTACATTTTCTCGAATATTTAGAAACGGTGCGATCTTATTTGAAGAGCAAAGCGAGATATCTCCACCAGGCGAGGTAGCCTGGGGTCCGGCCGTGGACTACTTCGTTGATGATTGGTATCTGAATATACAGCGCTGAAGAAATCCTAATAGCGCATTCTAGGCGTCGTATTTTTTTTGTTCTTTTACCGAACAATTTATTTTATTTTATATTTTATATTTTATATTTCATATTTTATATTTCATATTTCATATTTTATATTTTATATTTTATATTTTATATTTTATATTTTATATTTTATATTTTATATTTTATATTTTATATTTTATATTTTATATTTTATATTTTATATTTTATATTTTATATTTTATATTTTATATTTTATATTTTATATTTTATATTTTATATTTTATATTTTATATTTTATATTTTATATTTTATATTTTATATTTTATATTTTATATTTTATATTTTATATTTTATATTTTATATTTTATATTTTATATTTTATATTTTATATTTTATATTTTATATTTTATATTTTATATTTTATATTTTATATTTTATATTTTATATTTTATATTTTATATTTTATATTTTATATTTTATATTTTATATTTTATATTTTATATTTTATATTTTATATTTTATATTTTATATTTTATATTTTATATTTTATATTTTATATTTTATATTTTATATTTTATATTTTATATTTTATATTTTATATTTTATATTTTATATTTTATATTTTATATTTTTTATTTTTTATTTTATATTTTACATTTTATATTTTATATTTCATATTTTTATTATTTCATATATTTAGTATTTTATATTTTATTTAATAATCTCTCGTTGATTTGTTTTGATTGAAATTAAAGGTATTGTACTCGTATGGAGAGGTATGCTCGCAATTAGCCGGTTTTTGAATTTTCCTAGTCAAACAAGGAACTTATACAGGGCGTTCCACGGCTATGCCACATGGAGGGAAAGTACCTTGAATATTGTAGATGGAACATTTTACTGAAATAAGACATTATTTTAATTTAAAAAACAATTTAAACTGCATTCATAGATTTTTTAATAATTAGGTACATGATTGACCCGGGAATCGAACCCATTACTCGAGAAAAAAAAATACCCTGTAACTTTATCATACCGATCGAAAGGCTTCATCATAAGAATTATTTTTTGCTAAATAACATAGTGTCAGAAATAAAAGGAAGACCATTAATTTTAACATTTTTAATTTAAAATGAATAAATTTAATTTATTAAATGCTCAAAATAAGTCCCATTCTGTTGAACACAAAGTCACACTCTTTTATTTCTGAAACTAAGTTAGCAAAAAGTAATCAGTTTTCCGAATATTTCTTGGAATTATACAGGTTGTAACTAAATTTGTGTATTTGGCCGTTAACTGGACAACCAAACTGAACAACTTTTCCCAAGTGACCTATTGTTTATTCGCAAAAAAAATAACTCTCCGTACATGTCGATCAGCTGGTTGACTAATTTTGTGTATTTTTATATGGAGCGTCGATTTTTTTGAGAACTAACTAAGTGGTCTTTGGAGAAAGTTGTTCAGCATGGTAAGTAAAAGTCCCAGTTAACGCTTCCTACACAATTTTTGTTACCCCCTGTATAGAGATCTCTTGGAGAATTAATTTGTAGGTGAAACACCATCAGGGTCGGCGTTCGAATTAGGCCCACACGGGCGCTTCATTATTGGAAACAGATCGAATTGAGCGCGCCTTCGTTTTACGAATATCTGATATCTGCGCTCTGCGAGTAAGTTCCCATTTGCTTAATAATTTTTATATTAGTATGATTTATGCTTCATTATTTTTGGAGACATAGATAGCGGCGAGACGGACAGGTTTCGGAAAACTGTCTTCATTTATTGTCAGATTAAAAATCCATAGAGTACAAAATTCAAACATCACATTTACATAAATATTAAACAGAATCAGATTAAAAATTAATATTAAATTAATTTGCCAAAAATACTACTTACTAAATATACTTTTGTGCCACTTAGATCGCCTCGGGTGTTGCCTTCATTAGGTCTTCTGTTGTACAATATTGAGACGTTGAGAAATGTGAAGTATTAAGTAAGTCTGGGGTTGGCACGATATTGTAGGAACGAATGTGTTTCTACATGACGAGAACAAAGGGAGATATCTCCGCCAGGCGAGGTGTTGTGCCTGGGGTCCGGCCGTGGACCAACCGTGTATGGCTGGTGCTTGTATATATACAAGCAAGCCGGACCCCAGGCACAACACCTCGCCTGGCGGAGATATCTCCCTTTGTTCTCGTCATGTAGAAACACATTCGTTCCTACATTGGGGCGGAGCGACGCCAGGCCAATGTTGCTCTACTCGAGTCCACGGTGCGTCGGGACGAGGAGGTGGTTCAGGCGTACGGTGCAAGGGAAGCAGGTTACGTGGAGCGCGTGCTCTACAGCGTGAGCTGCCGACAAATTGCTGCCTGAAGAGTGAAGCTGCAGGTCCGTGGAGTTTTGATGCTGCGTCGACGGCTGCGAACCTGATGAGGCTTCGGAGTGAAGTGCAGGGCCAGGAAGCTCGATATGACGGCTGCGATGGTCCTGGTAAACTTCGCATTGGACTGCTATGCTATACTGTTGGCTTGCTTTACCGGCTGGAGGGCTGTTGAGGAGTTGTTGCCGAAGGTGCGTCCAATGTTCAGCGTCGGGTCACCAATGTAGGAACGGTGTGTTCCTACATGAGGAGAACATTAGGAGATATCTCCGCCAGGCGAGGTGGTGTGCCTGGGGTCCGGCCGTGGACCGATCGTTGATGATCGGTATCTGTATATATACTCAGCGCTGAAGAAATTCTAATAGCGCGTTCTAGGTGTCGTATTTCTTTTATTCTCTCGTCGCTTGTGTTAATGTTCAGTGGCGGGTTACTGCAGTTGCCGCCACAATATGTTGGCATGTTCAGGAAGTATTCCCAAGTTTTAGGGTTCCGTACAACAACAAAAAAATGGAACCCTTATAGGATCACTCGTGCATCTGTCTGTCTGTCCGTCCGTCTGTCACAGCTAATTTGCTCCGAATATACTGAATCAATTTAGGTGAAATTCGATAGGATGTTGTAATCCTATGACCCAAAGATGTGCAAAGTAAATAAATATTTTTTTTCAATAAGGATCATTTTTATGGGAAAAATTAGGAAATTTAAAAAAAGTTTTGCAAACCTAAATGTGTCATATATCAAATGAAAGGGCTCATTAAGTGGATTTCAAATATTTTTTTGTTATTACTGTAAAGTAAATAGTTTTGATTTTATTCATGAAAGAAGACAAAAATTGACCATTCCCCCTGATCTCCGAAACTACTGAGCCTAAAATTTTGAAAAAAATACGAATTATAGTTCATTAATTGTAGAATACAGGAAAATCTATAAGAATTCTATCAATTAAATATAAAGCGGTAAACTCAATATAATACGTTCACTTACGGAAAATAGTTCACTAAAACACCACTAGATAGCGCTAGTAGTATTTTTCTGTTGTTCGCGTTTGTGTCTTTTGTTTGTCATCTGAATAGGTATCATTGTCATAGTTGTGTGGAGAGGTGTGGCGGTACGGAACCCTCATACCGCGAGTCCAACTCGCACTTGGCCGGTTTTTTATTTTTAAATCACAAAAAAAAGTCGTTGAATATGATTTAAAATGATGAGCTGATGGAATTCAATCAGTTTTACGAAACCTGTCCCTTAGACTCTACTCATAAAACTGAACTATTTTACCAAAGAAACCATATAATATTGAGTGTTCAGCTGATCGATTTGTAAGAGTACAATTTGGGTGTCAATTAAATGGTTAGCATAGTATTGTTATTTCTGTGAGCAGAAAAATATAATCGGTGAGCAGAAATAGCTAATTGGTCAGCAACTCATGGTCAGCAAACATTTCAAAATCAATCAGCAATTTATGTCATTCTGGATGGCTGTAATTATTTTAAACATCCCCGTACTACACTCTTCCTACAGTGTTGAGTGGTCGACGGAGCCCCTTCGGGGCTCCTACTTCTGTGTTCTCATGTTAAACCTAACACTACGACTGTGCGGGGAGGCGAGCTTAGCTCGCCTCCCCGCACAGTCTCCGAACCTAACGGATCCGAGTCGGGGTGCTCCGCAAGTCCGAGCTCGCTTCGCTCACTCCCGCTTCCATTTAGAACTCCCCGTACCACACTCTTCCTACAGTGTTGAGTTGCTGCTTATAGACATGTTTTTCTGCCGCTCAATCATGAAATCTTGCCGCTCAAGTAGTTATTTTGCGGACTGAATGTTTATTATGCAGTTACATTATATTTATTCCGTACAATTTTATTGGCGGGTTCTGTTTGGAGTTCCTTTGAAAAAGTTTGAGAATTGGAGAAAGTTTTTCAAAATACTATGAAAGTACAATTTTGCAGGTTTCTTAGGGTACCTACATTCCTGGAAAAAAAGAAATCTGCATGCATGTGTTCCAGCATTATGATAAAATAGCCAATTCCCCGTTGGATCGGAGTATTTTAGGTAGTACATTTCCATCTTCAGTATCATCGTCACCAAAAAAATACAAAAACTTCATATCAGCTCTTATTTGTCTTATTTGTTATTAGGGGCGCGAACCTACCCTAAATAGGGCGATGGAAAATTTATGACAAGTACTTATGAGATTGGAACGTTGTTACTTTCGCCAATAATAAATAAAAATGTATTATATAATGTTGACCTTCCACACAAAGTTCGTAATCAGGTCATCAATTTAGTATTAAGTATACAGGTTGCTAGGGATGACAAGTATATTTTTTTTGAATGCCTTATGTCTTGGGTATCCGAATTACCCCCATATATTTTCCGCGATATTTAGTTATTTAGAAGATTTATATTTTTATTACTTTTTCATAATTTTCATTTGATATTGATATTGAACACAAACTCAAATAACTCTTTGTTGTACATCAAAATAAATACACATGCAAAATTTAAATTAAAAACTAAGAGACGTATAATTTAGGCGGTCTTATCGCTGAGAGCGATTTCTACCAGAAAACCCAAAATTTTTATTGAATTGTTTTTCTCTTTCTCTTGAAACGTCTGTGAATATTTTTTGTTGTAGAAATATGTAACTACAATATCACTTACTGGCCCAAAATAATAGTTTACCTAAATAAAGTCGAATGTTAAAAATTACTGTTTGACCATAATAGTCTTTAAAGTTTAAAAACTAAAAATATGAATTGTTGAAATGGCTTCTGAATGTTTTTTTTAAACTGCTATGGACTTTCAACAACAAATAACTTAAATATTTTTTGAAAAACCCAAAAACTTTTAGGTACAAGCTTTTAATATTGCATTGTCACTCGATATACATACGCATGCAAAATTTCAGCTTAATCGGAAACCGAGAAGTGGGTCAAATTTAACTTGCAAAATTTCACCCGAAGAAACATACATACATACATACATTGCAAGTTAATTAAAAGCTTTTAAAAAGAAACAGACCTCCATGGGTCTTTTTTTCTGTAACTATAGAGGTTACGTTTTAAATTCAATATTCTTTGTGTTTAATTTCTATTTATTTCTTGAAATTACGATTATTTATAATTGTTTCTTAAATCTATAGCTATGGGAATTCAAATAAAAAAAATATTTCAGACCTCTAATTAATAGAGAATGTACAAGTGTTTTCAGTTGCTAAGAAAATATTTAGATATGAACTATGCTAGTAAATGGTATGTTACTTGGCAAGTTTAGGTAGTAAAGCCGCCAATCGATCAAAGCTTACTTTTTAAAATTATACGCAAATATAATTTGGTTAGTAAAAACTTGCCAAGTTACAACATAAAGTAACACATAACGTATCAAATGTTATTTCAAGCAACTGAAAACCGTTGTACATTCTCTCTTATTTGGAGAAGTCTGAAACAAATGTTTCAATTTGAAGTCCCGTATAGCTAAAATTCAAGAAACCACTATTTATCTTTACATCTCTGTAAATTTTTGTATACGCAAAAAGTTTTAAAATCTATCTCTATCTTGTATCTATTTCAAACTAAAGACATCACTAATTTCACCTCATCATACCTCAACAAAATTTGTTCGCCTGTTTCACTGCACTCCATAACGTCTTTCTATCAATCTTTTACCATCCCTGCTACACTATCAAATCAGCTCGTGTACGTTCCCACCGAGGGGCTTGAGCCTACCCTGAATTAGAGCGATCGGGCCTTATTCGACCACGCGGGCCCAATGAGGGTTGGTTGACTTCACACAAGACCTTCGAATTTCTCCGCAGGCGTGTGCAGTTTTCCTCACGATGTTTTCCTCCACCGCAAGGGCGTCGGATAAACGTACATATGAAATCGAAATTCAAAAAATACGGTAATTTAAAAAACTAAAAAACCCGACTGCGTTTCTGTGTAATATGGAAATGTAAAACCCTAAAACAAGAAAGTCGTCATACCCGATTGCACTTAACTTAAGAAAAATTGTAGCAGTCGGGACCCATTCTAGAAAGTCAGCCGTCTAGTCAGTATATTGGAGTAATCTGAAATGTAATATAGGTATGTGCTCTCAATTCACTATGCCTCCATTTCTAGAATGGGTCCCGACTGCTACAATTTTTCTTAAGTTAAGTGCAATCGGGTATGACGACTTTCTTGTTTTAGGGTTTTTCATTTCCATATTACACAGAAACGCAGTCGGGTTTTTTAGTTTTTTAAATTACCGTATTTTATTTTATTCATTTTTTAGTTTTATTATTGAATTAGTTTGTGTAGTAACCTATATACACATGACACACATTAGGATTACGCAGATTATAAACTTATCAGTTGATAGAATAATATTCTCGTAAACTTTGAAGCTCTATAAAAGAATTCTGATCGTGTGGCCGATTCAAAAGTTTTTTAGGATCAAGTGTACAGATGACCAGTCCAGCTAATGTTTTAACTCGACTAAGAGCTACATATGCTTGACTTTTAGCAAATTTATGTGAGCCGAGGTCCACAAGTGTCAAATCGAGTGTAGCACCCTGAAGTTTGTGGTTCAGGCTGCAGTGCGTGCCTAACATTGGAATTTGGCGCTAAAAATCCGCCATTTTGTTTTTTTTTATTATCATATACCCAGTGTCATTCTCACAGTAAAAACGTATCTAACGACAACCCTCAAGCTATAAGTCATCGAGCCGTTCAGGCTGCAGAGCGTGTCAAACATTTGAAATTGGCGCCAAAAATCCGCCATTTTGTTTTTTTTATTTTGATATACCCAGTGTCACTCTCACAGTAAATACGAATCTAACGACACCTCTCAAGCCAAAATCCATCCAGCCGTTCAGGCTGCAGAGCGTGCCAAACAATTATACATACATACTCTCGAAAAACATAACCCTCCTTCTGGCGCAGTCGGGTAAAAACACATTGGTATGAGGCAGGACTTGAACCACGACCCTCCGGACAGGACCTAACCATTTACGCCACCGACGCTCTTACTCACACTATATCAGGCGCTAGTTTCTTATGATATGAATTTATACTCACCGTACCGTAGAATAGATGGATATCTGCCTGAAAACTAGGCTACGCTTGCAACAGTCACAATCTCATCTCCGGTTTACGCTCGAAGCTAGTAACTGGATTTGGTTTTCTATGTTGACTTAAAGATATCTAGGTAGTGCTAAAACGAGGAATACAAGGGAAATGAATAAACGATGATAAAATTCGAATTTTTTCTACTGATACGTACAATAGGGATGACGGCAGCATCAGAAATAAATTATGAACTCTTGATCACTAAATTGCCTTCCTACTTGAACTTCGAACAACCTTACTAGTTTTGTTTTCCATCAAGTCTTCGATTTTTAATTCACCAAACTCACAAAATGAGTAAATAAATAACGCTGCAAAACTATGACGTCACGCCTAGGTATTTCAAAATTTTTTAGAACAAAATGGCGTTTTTGACAGATGATAAAAAGTAACTCAGATGACTAACATTCGTCATCCCTATTGGCGTTGTTAAAAAAACATGGTGTTTTTAATGATTTTTTTTGTGAAAATATTTACTATTTTAAGAAACAAATTTGCTTAATTTTTCTTTTTAAATCACTAGTTATTTTCATATTTTTTCAAATTTTAAAAATATAAGTGTTATCGATTAACTTTTTACATGTATCGATATTTCTCCAAATGTTTATTTTTTATTTATATAGGAACCATATAAAATCTGAAAAATATTAATAATATATTTTTTATCCACAATTGGTAAGCTCTTTGCTTCATCTCACCTGATGGTGGGTGAGGATGACGCCGAATATGGAAGCGGACTTAATTCCCCAACGCAATGGGGAACTTGCTGTCTTATCCTCAATCCGGAACGCATTAATGCTGTTAAAATGATGTTTGGCGGCTAGGTTCGGGTGAGATAGTGGTAGCCTAGCCAGGCGCTTAGAAAATGGCCTTCCACCTATCAAACCGAGTCTTACAAAATTAGAGACCGCCAGGAATTGAACCCGCGACCTTCTGCTTTGAAGCTAATGGATTAACCATAACGCCACGGAGGTGGTTAATTATTTTTTTTAAACCGTCAAACAATCATTTAAAACTGGTATGAACTTTTAAAGTAAGAGAGTAAGAGAATATTATTGGAATTGACAATAAAACCCAAATTTTGATGGAGTTTTACATCGCTAAACTTAATCAAAGCTTAGCTAAATTTCGTAATTGGCACTTCTCCCAAGAATGCGAGTATTGCGTTTGGCAAGCGAGCGACCACTCTAACTGATAAGCAGAATCTGTTATAGACTGACAAGCTGACGCTGTTACGATGATTTAAGAGGCTTTCTATAGAATGGTCTATACAGGATGTAACAAAGGTATAGGAGCCGTTAACTGGGGCTTCTACTCATCATCATCATCATATGAGCCGAAAAACGCCCACTGCTGGACAAACTTATCATACTGAACGAATTTTCCTAATGGACCAATAGTCAATTCGCAAAAAAAATGGAACTTTTCGTAAAATTCGATCAGCTGATTGACCAATTTCGTGCATTTTTGTATGAATGTCAAACTTTTTATGGGAACTGTCTATGGTTACCCTGGAAAAAATATGTTCAGTGTGATGAGTGGAAACCCCAGTTAACGGATCTTACACCAACATCCTGTATACAGTATGGTTTAATCAAAGAGGTTTTAACACTGCCTCCGTGGCGTAAATGCTTTAGTCCATTAACTACATATAGTCCATTAACTACATATCAGAAAATCGCGAAGTCTAACTTTGTAAGGCATGCTTTGGTTGGTGAAAGGGCATTCTCTAAGCCCGTCTGGCTAGCTACCACCATCTGATCTACGTCTTGCCGCTAAACATCAATGTTAACAGAATTGATGTGTTCCGGCTTAAAGATAAGATATCCAGTTCCAAATTGCGTTGTAGAATCTTGGTGAGCTCGCTTCCATCTTCGGCATCGTCGTCACTTACCCTCACGCGAGATGATGCCAAGGGCTTACCAATTGTGTATAAAAAGGTACTTGGGGTTTCTGATCATCATACAGAACTACCGATTCAAGTTATCAATTATAATTATTACTCATATAAAATATGAGTAAGGATTTAGAGAAATAAAGTCAATTTTGTTAGTGAGATACTTACTAGTATTAACGAATGTTAGTAAAACACAAAAAGAAAAAGAACAATTAAAAAACAATAATTACGATTAGAGCCATTATCACACCTAAACTTTTTGTATCCCCGGTAGGCATGTGGTCCCTGCCTAACCAGCACATGCATGAAATATGAAAATAATTGTCACGTCCCTCCGTTATGACCCTCAGGATATTTTTGGGGCTGGCGCGCAATCTGCTCAGCAAGGAAGCTGTTCCTTTGCGCAAGATGGCATGAAAACTGTAACCTGTGCTGGCAAACTTATTATACTCACCTACCTCTAGGGAGTTTTTTTGGCGGTATCTGTGGTGAACGCATTCGTTGTTTTATTTTATTGTTTTCTGCTAGAGTTTTGTTTCAAAAAGTTGTGCATTTTGAAGAAAATCGTCTGGTGCACGTGAGCAATGTGGAGAACAAGAAAATAAAATGAAGAAGGACGTGAAGACCCGACTTGCACTGGGTGCAGTTTTATAGACTGTGACCGGGTGTTCCAACTCAGAATGAGGCTCCTGCAAATACTGTCAAGAACTCCAGAGATGATTTGTAAAGCACTGGCAGTAGCATTTCAAATCCAAAAATAAGTGACGACGAAATATTAAGATTGTCTCAAAAGGGCTTGTACCCAGAGACGTTAATATATTTTAACCCACGAACACCTACCTTTACATAAATAAGAACAGGGTCTTAAAAAACTTTTAACTTTCAGGGATTAATAGATTGGTAGGTTCAGTTAGTTCATACATAGTGCAAAAAAACTGTACACATATTTTCTCAGTTAACTAAAAACAGCCTCATGAAATTCATAATTAAGTGAAATAAAATATTCGGTTCTTAACTACAAAGCAGTCAGTGAAGATTTCTAAGAAGCATTGTTTTTATTTAATTTTGTCAATTATATAGAAATAATCCACATCAATCAGCCGAAAGACGTCCACTGCTGGACAAAGCCCTTCCACGAGGATTCCCACGACTACCGGTCTTGCGCTGCCAACATCCAGCGGCTTCACGCGACACTCGCCAGGTCGTCGGTCCATCTGCCTACGCTACGTCTTCCGGTGCGCGGTCGCCACTCGAGATCTTTACTGCCCACTACCACTTAAGTTTAGCGCACTTTAGTGGCAGTGGGGTAAATATAAATATTTAGGTGTAAATCTTCCGAATAGGTAATAAATAAATAACTTGTCAACTTTGCATAGATTCCTTGGAGAGTGTAGATAGAAGCCCCAGTTAAAAATTCGAAAACTGGATTAATACTATAATATCTATACGAATGTCATGCATTATAAGTAATCCAATTGTTTCACAAAATAAACTAGCTCCCAAAAAGACCAATTATATAGTCGTTTTTCTTCTCCCATTTGGTAATTTGCTTAATATACATAACCTCAAATCATATCACAAAAGTATTCATTCCTACAAGTCGTTTAACAATGATCATTACAAAACGAGACAACTGTACTACAATGAAACTTTTTAAATATTGTATGGCTTTGGCTTTCAAAACGAGACAACTGTAATACAAGAAAACTTTTAACTATTTGTATGGCTTCAAAAACTAAATATATGATTAAGACAAAATTTCAATGTATTTTGTGCAAGATGCCAAGGCGATTTAATTTTTAAAAACGCCCGTACCTGCGCCATGGCTATAAATTTTTGACGGTTTAATTTTTTTTTTATTTATTTCATGCATGTAGAAAAAGTATTGCATGCCACTGCACGCAATTAGCCATTGTAACACTCGTGTTATCTATTGTGCCAATTAGTTTCGCTTCGTGGCAAAAACTAGCACTCATGTTACAATGGCTCTCATTACTTGGCAGTGGCATATATAACTTTAATCAAATGGCAATTACATAATACGACTGTTTCTTACTTTCTTAGGTAAAGTAAGCAACACAAACAAACATGCCAAATAAATTGCCTGCGCTATCTTGACAGAAAAGTGAAAGTAAGCAACCGTAATATTTTCCTCAATTGCTATTCTATATAAGTTGATGTTTATTTGTAAGTTGATATTATTTTTTCTAGCTGTAGGTACTACGGTAGGTACTATGAAATAAGCTTCGGTATCGTAACGGTTACGGCCACTACCTCCTGTCTGGGAGGCCGTGGTTCAAATCCTGCCACGTACCAATGTGTTTTCTAATTTACGTTTATCCGACGCTCTTACGGTGAAGGAAAACATCGTGAGGAAACCTGCACATGCCTGCGAAAAAACGAAGGTTGTGTGTGAAGTCGACGAACCCGCACTGGGCCCGTGTGGTCGACTAAAGCCCGATCAGGTAGTCAGGGTAGTCTCGAGCCCCTCGGTGGGGACGTATATGAGCTGCTAAGGAGACTGGATGTGTCTAGGAAGAATTTCTGGCCATTCTACTTTGAATTTGAAATAGGTTCGAATTCAGTGGGCAATTAATGTTAACAGCATTGATGTGTTTCAGAAAGATAAGGTAGCCGTTCCCCATTGCGTTGGGGAACCTTGGTAAGCCCGCTTCTATTTTTAGCATCATCGTCACTTACCATCAGTTGAGATGACGCAAAGGGTTTATCAGTTGTGAATAAAAAAAATCCGAACGAGAGCTACAGTACTCGCATATGATGTGTAACAAATCACTGTTACACATTTCCGTCCCACTTCACGAAATCACTCCCACAAATTGCAGGAAAGCGAGAGCAAAGCTCATTCGTCAGATCGAATAGCGCGCGCTTTCGCGACTTCCTGTTACACATTTCCGTCCCATGTTACACATTTCCGTCTTATTTCACGAAATCACTCCCACAAATTGCAGGAAAGCGAGAGCAAAGATGTTACACATCAAAAAACCGATCAAGTGTAAATCAGAACCGCACACATAGGGCACCATCATATACTAGATGGCGCTAGTTTCTTCATGTTAATGTTCATTTTTTCACTTTTTCTTATTTTTAGTATTTGTTTTTATAGCGGCAACAGAAATACATCATCTGTGAAAATTTCAACTGTCTAGCTATTACGGTTCATGCAATACAGCGTGGTGACAGATGGACAGACAGACGGACTGACAGCGAAGTCTTAGTAATAGCACACCCTGGACACTTCATACAACGGGCCATAAATGACATTTAAAAAAGAAATGACGGAACAAACAAAATGGCGGTGAAATACGTTAGACAACCAAACTGTATCAATCTGGGTGACGAGGGGGTGAGGACGCAATCTAGAGAGCGGCAGGGAGTGTTCATACTGTACGTTAGTACTAATATATATACTTTGGTAAAAGGGTCCCTGTTTTACCCTTTGAGTACGGAACCCTAAAAACTAAGAATATTGGGCTTCGCAAGGTACGTTAAGCCGTTAGTGCCGTTTGTTATCACTAGATGGCAGTCATTACAACTGTGTCAGAAGCCTTATACAGGATGTTACAAAATTGGTGTAGGTCTCGTTAACTGGGGCTTCTACTCATCATACTAAACAACTTTTGTTCTACGACTTTGCTAAAAACGCAGAAAAAAATGTTTACTCTTCATACAAATCGATCAGCTTATTGACCAATTTTGTACATTTTAGTATGGAGTGTCAATTTTTTTTTTTGCGAATTGACTATGGGTTCCATGGGGAAAGTTGTTCAGTATCATGAGTAGAACCCCCAGTTAAAGGGTCCTACACCAATTTTGTTACACTCTGTATAGGTGGCTTGAAAATTCTTAACAGTGGGGTTTTACAATCTTCACCGATCCGTAGGTACCTACTTCACCCCCAAGTCGACGTAACTAGTATCTCATCTCTGCCCAAGCGTGGAATACGGCCTTGCCTTCCCCAAGTTTGGGAAGATATGGGTTGTGAAATGAGGACTTTATGGCTTGTTAAGAACCGCCTCCGTGGCGTAATTGTTAGTCCATTAGCTTCACATCAGAAGGTCGCGGGTTCGATTCCCGGCGGAGTCTAACTTTGTAAGACTCGGTTTAGTTGGTGGAAGTGCATTTTCTCAGCCCGCCTGGCTAGCTACCACCATCTTAACTAAGTCTTGTCACAAAACATAAATGTTGTCAGCAGAAATGTGTTCCGGCTTGAAGATAAAATAGCCAGTTCTCCATTGCGTTGGGGAATCTTGGTAAGCCCGCTTCCATCTTAAGCATCATCGTCACTTAACGTCAGGTGAGATGATGCCAAGGGCTTACTGATTGTGAATAAAAAAAACTGAGATTTGATATTCGGAATGTCCAAATTTTTCACAATTTCAGTCTCGACGTCGGGGAATCCAATTGTACAAAGGAATGTCACAAATAAAATAACAAGCTAAACAAGAAGTGTTTTTGTAAAATCCCCCGAACGGTCCAAGGACTGAAGCTGCCGCTGCTGAGCTCATTATAGGTCAGTATTTAATGGTGCTTTTACACTCAGCCTTGTTGGGCAGGGAAGTGAGCAGGGAAGTGGGCAGTGCGAGAATGTAAATTAGGTCACTCGTGCTGCCACTGCTCATGCCGCTGCCGCTGCCATTGTCACGTTTTTGACATTTGTGCAGAAGTCAAAGGAATCGGCTGAGTTTTTTTTTATTAATCGAGAAAAGTAAATACATAGGTAAACATTGGAGCCACAAAACTAAATGATCAGTTTATCTGTGGGATCAAAAGTCTCACAATTATATATTACAGTCACAGATAAGACGTTACTGTGGTAACTAGATTCTAAGTGAATAGGCACATAGGCAAGAGCCAAACTCCCTTACAGGCTGTTTATAAAAAAAATGTAACAGATTTTTAAATTTACTTTTTTTATGCTCTAGTCTAATAGCCGCGGGCAAACTGTTCATGTGATATGGTAAACGTTTTCTCAGTTTTCTGTCGCCGTAGTAGTTGGAAACTGTTACTCGAGTCGATGCTGCCGCAGAAGTATTTAGGGCAATTTTTCCGGCAGCGGAAGGAGCAGTGGCAATGGCTGAGTGTAAATTCAATTCTGTTAGGGTGTGACAAAATTGGTGTAGGTTAACACTTTTCCCAAGGAAACTAAAGTAAATAGGGTAGTTGACTGCATCGAAAATAAATTATGAAATTATATTCCCTAAATTGTTCCCTTCCATTAAATATTCAAAAAATCTTACTCAATTTGTTTTGCAATGCGTCTTTAATTTTTAATTAAACAAAATTACAAAATTTTTACATTAATGACGCTAAAAAACTATGAAGTCACGCCTTTCTCTTTCATACATTTTTAAAACAATTTTTTTTTTACAGATGAAAAAAAGTATCAGTCAATAAGCTGATTGATTTGTATCAAGAGGCGATTTTTTTTAAATTGATTGTTGGTCTCTCGTGAAAAGTTATTCAGTATGATGAGTGGAAGCCCCAATACACCAATTTTGTTAGATCCTGTAATATACCGGAAGTGCCTACAACAGTTTCACTACTTGTACAGTGTTTCTATGTGGCGGGTAGCACCCGTGTCCATTTCCTTGTTGGCCCGGATGTTTGTGCTTTGGCTGCGGGCTACACGCAGGTCAAAGATTCGCAGTAGTTATGTGCGTGTCGCATCCTGCTGGTGGCATGCATGACAGGAAAAGATTGTATTGAACGATAGGATGCAGGCGGCAGGCATGCATGTAGGCCAAAAACACACGCAGGTGTTTGCACGTGACAGAAAAAGGCCGACTAGCCATTCTTATTGGCAATATATTTTTTTACTTTTCATACAAATCGATTGACTGACAGGTTGGTCTAAGTATGTTATTTATTATGATTGGAAATAAAAAATATTTTATTTTATTCTATTCTGCTCTACACTACTCTGCTCTGCTCTGCTCTGCTGTACGCTTCTCTTCTCTTATCTTATCTTCTCTTCTCTTCTCTGCTCTTCTCTTCTCTTCTCTTCGCGTCTTTCTTCTTTTGATCTTCTCTTCCCTACTCTACTCTAATCCACTCGACTCCACTTCACTCCACTCCACTATACTAAACTCTACTCTATTCTCTTCTATAATATGTAGGGCAATTGCTTATTTTCGAATTTAATTTTAATTGCATAAGAAAGTTATTAAATTTATGCATTGAGCCTACCTTTTACGACCTAAACTTAACACATTGTGTAATAACAATTAAAAGAATCCCGTAGGATAAAAATTAGCCGAAATTACCTAAAAAAAAATTCGAGCGAGACCTACAGTACTCGCATATGATGTGTAACATGTGACAAAATACTTTAGGTTAGTTAGATTTGATGACGATATTGTACCTGGGTGGCGGATCTGACAGTAACGAAAAAACCGACCAAGTGCGAGTCGGACTCTTGTAAAGTAGAATTCCGCGCTTTCGCGACTTCCTGTTACACATTTCCGTCCCATGTTACACATTTCCGTCCCA
The DNA here is from genome assembly GCA_947284805.1 of Coleophora flavipennella. NCBI lineage: Eukaryota > Metazoa > Arthropoda > Insecta > Lepidoptera > Coleophoridae > Coleophora > Coleophora flavipennella. Next base: position 10,631,687 of record OX369260.1, read on the forward strand.
TTTCACGAAATCACTCCCACAAATTGCAGGAAAGCGAGAGCAAAGATGTTACACATCAAAAAAGATAAAAGGATGGCAAAGATACGGCAGACTAGGCTGTATGGTCATAGATACCTTTGCCTTTTCCGCGCTTTTAAAGCCTGAAAAAAGGACGGCAAAGATACGGCAGACTAGGCTGTATGGTCATAGATACCTTTGCCTTTTCCGCGCTTTTAAAGCCTGAAAAACGCGACTTCCTGTTACACATTTCCGTCCCATGTTACACATTTCCGTCCCATTTCACGAAATCACTCCCACAAATTGCAGGAAAGCGAGAGCAAAGATGATACACATCAATAAAACAACCATCACCGGTCAATGTATGTCTGTTACATTAAGAAACGTATAAATATTAGTACAGAAGAGCAGTATTTATACAAGCCCGAAGACAAACATAACGAAATTAAGCACAACATTGTTCGTAGCGGGCAGGTAGCGCCTCTTTCAACTAAGCCCTTTGTAGGGACGGAACCATAATACTTATACAAGAAAGTATCTACAATATAGACTATATCTTTGTATACAGGATGTAAAAAAAATTGTATAGGACCCGTTCACTGGGGGTTCTACTCATCATACTAATTTCCCCAAAGAACCCGTAGTCAATTCGCAAAAAAAAATTCGATGCTCCATAAAAAAATGCACAAAATTGGTCGATCATCTGATCGTTTTGTATGAAGAGTTCAAATTATTTTTTTGCGATTTCAGCAAACTTGTAGAACAAAAGTTGTTCAATTTGATGAGTAGAAGCCCCAGTTAACGTGACCTAACCAATTTTGTTACACCTGTATAAAACAAAGTCGGGCTAATTACACCATTTATTCATACTCAAGAACGGCTGGATCGATTTTCATGAAGTGTTTAGATTTGTCTCAGCCCCGAATAGCCGGTTAAATATACTTCACTGCTCTAACGGCCATCTGTTCTACGAGCTATGTGATCTGCCCAGTGCCCACTGCCACTAAAGTTTAGCGATTCTGTGAGCTATATCGGTTACCTTGGTTCTCCTCCAATCATAGCTCCCTCCATAGCCCATTGAGTGACCTTGAGCTGTATGGTCCGTCGGAAACGTACAAAATATGTAGTTTCTCAGGCTCAAACATTGGTATACTAATCTAAATTATTTTTGTAAACAGAAATCTGACAAACCACACACATACACTACTAATTAGGTCTATGCGTATCAAATTACCGATTCAGTTTTTGAAGTTAAATGCTAATTTTTATAGAAATTAAAAAGTTATTGTTTTTTTATTATTGACCTTATGGTGACACTACTTATGGTATTTTATTAGTAACTAGTGCATGTCTTTTATGTTCCAATCCCCTGAGCTATGTACAATTGAAAGGAACAAAGGCGTTTTCTTAGTGGTCAGTTGAGGCAATTTTTTAGACCAGTTAATTTACTTGCATTTTCCTGAAAGTGTTGAAATCTTATGCGGGGTATTCCCAAATACGATATTAGCAACGAAGAAACAGCTGCGATAACTCTAGAGCTTTAAAATGAAAAATGTGTAACTTTTTGCCTCAATAAAGGCGATTTTTTACGTGAAAAAACCCGACTTCATAGGGTTAAAACCACCGTGATCTCAAAATATCTAAACAATAGTCATATAATTACCATCTTTTAATTTTTAACAGTCTAATGCTATTTTGAGAATAAATTTTGATTTAATAACTATTGTTCTTAATATTAATTTTCATATTTAAACTTTCTTATACAATCGGCAATTTTATAGGTAAAGAACAAGTATACTTACTAGTTTCTCGGACATGTTTACAAAATTACAATAACTTTGATATTCCATTTAGAGCCAAACTTATTTTTTATGGAGCGCGCCATTCCTCTTGTATTGTCTAATACCTAGTTCCTAGTAAGAAATCTTTACTCTAACGATTAATGCATGGTTTACTTATTCCAGTCCAGAAATCGATTCCAGCGCTGGATTGCTTACTGGAAAAATGTAAACCGGCACTGGAATGTACTAAATCCAGAGAGCATTCCAATCCAGAAACTGGATTGGCGGTCTAGTTTTGAATCCAGTGCGACCAATCCAGTGCAACTGGAATAATGTAGACGGCACGTGTTTAATGTGCTGACACAGTAAACACGTGTTGTTTGTTTTTGCGGATTATATACACTGAAGAAAGGATTTAACAATGGTGTAGCAGTTATCTGAAGATCAAATTTTAAAGTTTGTCAGTTTATACAGAGAAAATCCGTGTTTATAGGATATACGAGTATCATCAATAGATTATAAAAACAAACATATGTGCCAATCTGCTTTGCAAAACCTGTGCATTGGTATAGAATTTGAAGGTTTCACAGTGGAGGATGTGAAAAACAAAATAAAAAGTATTTGTTCTACATACATGAAATCATTGTCACTGTAGTATTCACACTTCAACGGCTTCTAAATGACTGGAATAATGTATACAATACAGATCCAGTCCATCACTGGACTAGATTTTCGCTGGATCACCGGACTGGAATAATGTAAACCGGCCATTTTCGGTACTTAATATTAATACAAAGAAATATTTAGTATTCTTTGTTATTAGTACAGTCGTGGAATTTAATTGTTTAGCAGATTCAAGTCCTTTCAGTTTTGGCGGGTAATTAGTTTTATACCGGTACATTATTATTCCCTGTTTCATACAATTTCTGTCTGATAGAAATAAGTAACGTCAAAGAATATCGGAATTTAAAGAAAAAGTTTATATATCAATTTAATTTATTGTTGGTAAAAATGGAAGGAAAAGCTATTTTAAAAATGTAGGTACCTATTAGGTAAATTTTATATTTAATAAATGAAATGGTACTCGTACCATTGTTATCAATGCACTTTCGCCTTTTTATAGGTAGCACATTGATTCCTTTGCTGAAAAAATTGAGGTAGCGAGAATTAATCTAATATTATACATAATTATAATACCTTTAAACGAGCAATTTTTGTACACTAATTTTCAAGCAAGTATACGGGCGCGAAAAATCTATTAAGATAGGTCTCAACACCAATCAAAGCGCGGTCGCCCAGGTACTAAAATCTTTGAAGGCGGTTTGGACTGCCTCATTCGGAATTGAATTTATTTCCTTGCAAGATATTGTCCAAATTCAGAAAAAAGTGGTAATCTGTTGGAGCAAGATCCGGAGAGTAAAGTTGGTCTCGGAGACATTCCAATCACAGCTCCACTAATTTAACGACCGTCTCTTGTGCAGTGTGTGGTCTAGCGTTGTCCTGAAGCAGTGGGCTCGAGCAATCTACCAGTCTTGGTTGTTTAACGGCTAGCTTTTCCATCATGGTTTGCAGTTGTTGACAATACAGGTCTGCTGTAATCGTCTGGCCAGATCTTAGGAATCTGTAGTGGATGATACCAGCACGGGTCCACCAGACACTCTCCAGTACCTTTTTCTTAGTCAACATTCGCTTGGGGCAAGATTTCGCCGGTACTCCTGGGTTCAACCGTTGTGATGAGCGTTTTCGATTATCGTATAGGATCCGTTTTTCATCACAAGTAACGAAACGATTCAAAATCCCCTCGTTATTGTGACGGTTGAGTAATGTAACGCAGCACTCGACGCGAGTTTGTTGATTTGCTTCACTCAATTCATGCGGTACCAATTTTTAGAGCTTTTTCACTTTTCCAATTTGTTTCAAGATAATTAAAATTGTTTTGAAAAACTGTTTTGTTGTTGAAAAACTTCGTATGATACATGGGTGTAAAAGGTCAATAACAAACAAGTGACATTTGTGAGCCCGAGCTGCAGGCGAGGGTTTACCATCGTCACGTCATTACCACTCTTGTATCATAAATAACTAAGCCTGCTGCTAACACTGAAGTGGTTTGCGATGGATCCGCTTCCATGATCACTTTTAATTATTCATATTGTCAACTAGGGTCTCCGGCCGTATACGGCGTTTGTTCTGTAGGTCATAATTTCCAGAACAGAAACGTTGAATCCACACACGTACCGTGTTTTCTTTTATAGTAACTTCCCCTGCACAGCATTAATCCTTCGAGCTGTTTCCGCAGCACTGTTACCCTGGCGGAACTCGTATTCGTAAATAACGCGATATTTTAAGTTTTCCATATTGTAAACATAACGATGTCTAAGAATAATCAAATGACGCGAAAACAAATGAATCACTAAATTCGAAACCCAAATACAAGCCCAAATATGAAATAAATTTGAATTTAGAATTCCCAACCAAACGCCAGATATTTATGATCAAAGTGGCCAGCTAGATAAAACGTCGATTTTATATGGAAGGACCTAATATTTATAACCCGGCAAAATTTAAGTTCGTGCATCTGCTATACAATTAAATTCTGTGACTGTACAAGATTCTTAATTTAAAGATACGATTGGAGGTCAAGAAAAAATAGTTAAATAAAATTTTGTTTCAAATATACTTCAGCTAATAGGATAATGTTTTATATAAATAATATGTCATTACAGTATCAGTAATATTGAAATGCATAACAACAACAGTGTAGTGTAGTGTTGTTAAGTTTAGTGTAGCATGTAGCATGTAGCATGTAGCGTGTAGCATGTATCACGTAGCGTGTAGCGTTTCTTCTTCTGCGCAGTATTCTGCTACCCATTTGGAGGAGCCTCGCGAATCACGAGGCTCTTTAATTGTAAAATCAATCAAACCTGACCGAACCTAATATCGCTCGCATCGCTCGCTCATTTACAGTTTTTAAGAAAATAATATTTTTTACCAAATCCCTTTTTGTTGTATGGGTTTTGTAGCGTGTAGCGTGTAGCGTATAGTTAATATTTCTAGATTTTTTTAAAATCTACTTAGTAAAAAACTGTAAAAGAGCAAGCGAAGCAACCGATATTAGGTTCGGTCAGGTTTGATTAATTATATTTTAGGCAAGTCGCAGAAGAAGAAATCATCGGGTTTTATTCGGAGTTTCGTAGTTACGACTCGGCCATACTAATATATATACTTTGACTCGGCTAAATAACGTTGAGCCAAGTCGTTGAACGTTGTATTCAACGACTTGGCCAGTTGATCTTCAGTCATTCAATTGAATGTCGCCATTCAATCAACGAGCTAGCCGTTCAATTAAATGACAGATTTAACCAGATTGCTACTACACATACAAGGCGGTAATAGTTGACGCTATTCGTATAGCTCATAGGATTCCTTATTGTCCATGTTGAAGAACTATACCTAAGTCATTGCAGTGCTTCAAAAGTTCACTATTTGTCAAGGATTATAATTTACTTATTGCGTACAACAATTCCTACTAGATTTTTTGTAACCTCTTCGGTACTAAATTTAAGTCGATAATGGACACAGCCGGCAATAAAATATCTATACTTATAATATAACGTAACGTGGCCGTGTCTGTACATGAACTATTTTTAGAAAATAATAAATGTTGTGGACATTACTAACGATATAGAGGCCAAAACAACAACTTTTGGAATTTTTATCTGTCTGTCTGCCTATCTGTCTGTCTATCTATCTGTCTGTATGTTCGCGCATCACGCAAAAACTACCTAGCCGATTTTGATGAAATTCTATGGTATTCTTATGGTTAACATATAGGACATTTTTTATCCCAGAAATTTCTAGAGTTCCCGTGGGAAAATTCAAAACATCCATGCGGACGAAGTCGCGGGCACAGCTAGTTAGTAATAAGTTCGTAAAGCTGCTTACGTTTATCTCATACTGCTTACAATATTTGTTATTGGGAGTGGTAAAAAAAAACTAAAGTGTATATGTAAAGCTTAAGTAAATTTACTTATAAAGCTTAAGCTTATTCTTAGTAGGGTCATAAGGGGTAATAATCATACTATTTAGAGTTCATGGCTCACTCTAAGTGCGAGGCTGTGGGCGAGGGGCCGCTTTGCCCACGCCTGGCTACGCCACTGTAGGTAGATCAAAAGCATAATATGAGGAGTGATTTAGTTTTCCTTCTATTTATTCCATTTTAATTTCCATTTTCAACCGCCTCCGTGGCGTAATGGTTAGTCCATTCGCTTCACACCAGGAGGTCGCGGGTTCGATTCCGGCGGGGTCAACTTGTAGGACTCGGTTTGGTTGGTGGTGGGGCATTTTTTAAGCCCGCCTGGCTAGCTACCACCATCTTATCTAAGTCTTGCCGCCAAACATCAGTGTTAACAACATTGATGTGTTCCGGCTTGAAGATAAGATAGCCAGTTCTCCATTGCATTGGGGAATCTTGGGAAGCCCGCTTTCATCTTCGGCATCATCGTCACTTACCATCAGGTGAGATGATGCCAAGGGCTTACCAATTGTGAATAAAAATAAAAAAATAATAATATTTAGAACTAAAAAAAATGTAGTTTTTCAATTTTTTTCCATTTCTACCAATAGGTATCGCTGCAATTTTTTTCGAAACGTTATGATGATTTGTGAACTTTAAACAAAACAGTACAAATTTCTTTTGTTTTCTTACTTTTTTTAAGTTCATCCAGTTCTAATAAAAATTTTTTTTTTTTTTTTTATGGAGTTAAATGACGCCATCAAAGCGCAAAAGGATAGCCATCATCGCAATAAACAACCAATGATGGCACACAACAAAATTTCTGTAGGATCCGTTAACTGGAGCCTATACTCATCATACTAGACAGCTTTCCCCAAGGAAACCAGTCAATTCTTAAGGCTTTAAGATATTTCAAATGACAATATTCAATTCAAATTATTGAAAGACTGTGTAAAGATATCACTATGGAAAAAGTATACAATATACTTAAAGTAATAAAAAATCTATTTAATTGAATACAACCTGTTTTGGGCAGTAATTGCAAAATTTGTAGTGTAGTGTAGTGCAGTGCAGTGTAGTGTAGTGTGGTGTAGTGTATTGTAGTGCAGTGTAGTTTAGTGTAGTGCAGTTTAGTTTATTATAGTGCAGTGCAGTGTAGTGTAGTATAGTGTATTGCAGTGTAGTGTAGTATAAGTTAATGTTGAATGAAACCAACACACAAAAATCTGCGACTTTAAGACCTTTGTTTAAAAATCATTTATTCACTTTACACGTCCGTCTTTGGGACACCAACTTACATTTGTATTCCAAATTTCAACTCAATCGGTCCAATAGTTATGGAGCTAATTGGATGTGACAGACGGACGGACAGACAGACAGAGAGACAGAAACGCGAGTGATCCTATATTGGTTGCGTTTTTACCTTTTGAGTTACATAACTCTAAAAACACAACTTTCGCACTATTCTTCCGCACCGATTTAATTGGAGTAACGGCCACGTTGCAGTACGAGCTAACAAGAGCTTTATTTTCACGCCATTTCGTTCGAAATTCGAACATCATTTTAGATCTATCATTTCCATAAATTAATATAAAACACCTAATTCAATTTACAAAAAAACTCGAGTTGAAAGAAGACAGACGCCCTTGGCGTTTTGAAGAAATTTCATTATTACGTTTTACCTCTTGATGCCTAAGGGGAGGGATACTTGTTGAGGAGACCATAGGGCAGGGATCCTAAAATTTCGGATTCAAAAAAAGTGCGTGGTAACACAAAGAAGATTTTTAAGGCGCTAAGATCACTCAATCTGAGCAAGTTGATATGTGTTTCAATAATATCGAACGTAATTATATTCATTTTAAGTTCAAATCAATGCGGGCTTCAACGCGGCTAGTACGTTAAATGTGTTTCAATAACATGTGTTTCAATAATATCGAACGTAATTATATTCATTTTAAGTTTAAATCAATGCGGGCTTCAACGCGGCTAGTACGTTAAAACCGAACGGCCAATTCTCGATTTTTACATGTTTTTATTACTTTTCATCAGTTTCAAATAAGTTTTAAAAAAAAAGTGTTGTAGGTAAGTGTGGTGTTTTTATCGACTTTTGGTAAACCCTTAGCATTATCTCACCTGATGCCAAGTGACGATGATGCCGAAGATCTATGGCTATAATAAATATAATAACTTTAAGCCGGAACATATCAATGCTCTTAACTTTGATGTTGGACAGTAATATGGTGGTAGCTAGCCAGGCGGGTTTAGAAAATGCCCTTCCACCAACCAAACCGAGTCTTACAAAGTTAGACTGCGCCGGGAATCAAACCCGAGACCTGTGAAGCTAATGAACCTAAACTTTACGCCACGTTTAACCTTTTTTGGAAAAAGTTAATTTTATAATTTTGGTCACAAAGGGCGTTTTTCAATAACGCATTCTCAATCGTGTCACGAACAGGCTTGTTTGCTCTGTGTCTGGGTGTTAAGTATTACTTAATGCATTTATTAAAACATATCTAATTATGTACAGAACAGTTTGGAGCCAGATGACCGTGTGTAATTTGACCCTAAATATTTATTACTAGCTTTTTCCCGCGGACCGCCCGCGTGGACATCTTTTTTTGACTGTCTTTAATTAGTAAATTATGTCGTTTCCCACCTATTCAACCATCTCTGTGCAAAAAATCACAACAATCGAGTATTGTTTTAGTTCCCTCAGGAACTGCATCAGATTATGCTATTTTCCCGGGATAAAAAGTAGCCTATGTCCTTCCCCGTGACACATGCTACCTGCATGCCAAATTTTATAAAGATTGGTCAAGGTGTTGAAGCGTGAAAAGGTAACAAACACACGGCACTATACACGAATAAAGAATCTGAAAAATACAAATTGTGTCACAGATTTAATACAGATGACAGTAGCCAAATGTTTATTTTATGAGAAACTAGCTTTTGGCCGCGGCGTCGCCCGCGTGGACATCGTTTTAGGGTCTTGAGGGTGTGCGGACATGAGTTTTCTCCAGATCACTCAGGAACTATATCGGACTATTATCATTAGCAGTCTATGTCACTTCCCACCCCCTCAAAAAAAATCACTTCAATCCGTTGCGTTGCACTGTTGCGAAGCCGACGTGCGCGAGCGTGGAAATGAGTTTTCCCCAGATCCCTCGGAAATATGTCAAGATATGCTAATAAGTAAATTATTTAATTTCCTACCTCTGTACAAAAAGTGCAAAATATCTGTGCAAAAATTCACAAAAATCCATTGTTCCGTGGTGATGTTAAATAAATTACCAAAAAAAGAGTATTTTTTCAGTTTCCTCATAAACTGCATCGGACTATGCTATTTTCACGGGATAAAAAGTAGCCTACGTTCTTTCCCGTGACACAGGCTACCTGCATCCCAAATTTCATCAAGATTGGTTGAGGTGTTGAAGCGTGAAAAGTTAAAAACAAATCTATTTTCACATTTATAATATTAGTAAGGACAGATGCCGAAATATTATGGATTCCGCAATTTATTCCGGATATCCAACAGTCATTTACAAGCAGAGCTCCATGCCATCCCTAAAAGACAAGTCGCCGTATCGAACGGCGGTAGACTAGGGACTTTTGTCTCGCGATGAAAGCCCCGTGACAAGTGGCTTCGGGCAGCATTGTCAGCACTCGTCATGTTTTGCGGTTGTGCGATTAGCTAAGGAGTTGCAAACTGACTATTATAAGAAAATTATTGTTACTACTTTCAAGCCACGAAGGAGTGCAAAAGTATACTAAAAGGCCGCAAAAAATCAGTTCATACTTTGCAAACGACCGATTATAAGAAAATTATTATTATTACTTTCGAGCCACGAAGGAGTGCAAAAGTTGAGCATGACATAGGACAGGTTATTCCCAATGCGGTGCGTGGTGAGTCTTCTGGTTCGCGGTCGCTACTCGAGAACTTTACTACCCTAACGGTCATCTGTTCTAGGCATATATCTCTTAGAACAGATGGCTGTTGAGGCAGCAAAGTTCTCAAGTAGGTAGCGCACGCCGAAAGACGCAGCGTAGGAAGATCTTCCACTCGGTGGATTAACGACCTGCTGAAGGTAGCGGGAAGCACTGGATGCGAGCAACGCAGGACCAGCCGTTCCCAATGCGGTCGGTACGCGGTGCGGCTTCTGGTGCGGGGTCGCCACTTGTGAAATTAACTACTGCAACGGCCATCTGTTCTACGAGCTATTAAAGCTGTTTTAGATTTTATATGTTCTTAGGGGAATTGAGCAGTTTCACGAGTGGGTCCTTATTTTGATGAATTCCAAAGATTTAAATTTTAACCTCTATATCACAAGTGTAATTACTTCGTTTTGTATTATCCTATAACTAATTTTATGTCATTTTAAATTTCTACATATCGTTGGTTTTATTTAAATGAAAAAGTAGCACTACCTTTTAACCTTTTAACTTGTAATCAGCGATATCGAAATATATTGTACCTATGTCCTCGCTCTTCCTTTGTCGTGTGTGTTGTCGACTAACTAACTTTTTTTTTACATATGCATGCAAAATTTCAGCTCAATCGAAAACCAGGAAATGGGTCAAATGTAACTTGCAAGATTTCACCGGAACAAACATACATACATTGCAAGTTAAATAAAAGCTTGTGAAATTAAGAGTTTTATGATAATTTGTCGAAGAGTCTTAGCAGCTTCTGGCTGGGTTGCCATTTGAGGGTAGCTGCCATACATACATATACAACAAAAACTGAAGAATAAAAAAATCTAAATTATTCATGTTTGCAGTATTGGGTTGTATCGGCAAAATTTATTAAAACAGGCCCTCATACAACTGTAAATTTTGTTTGTGATTTATTTAATAAAAAAAAAATATTTGTGTAACCAAATAAATACTAGATGTAGAATGCTACGCGAAAAGCGAAAAAGTATGTACAGCGAGGCTGTACAATTAATTTAGTATTGTGGAAGGCGGCAAAAAGTATAACAGTGTACATGGTGCGAAAAAGCTACCGCCATTGGCTACCGTCGCTTTTGCTATCTGTGAATTCATATCCAGGCAGTCATTATGTCTTTATAGACATATCCAAAGTATATAGACATATCCTCATGTATTACGGCATTATAATAAATAATAAAATAAAAACAATTTATTATCAGACATTCTAAGTCCATAGATTGTTAGTAACACTTTTACTTATATCTATGTTAGTAATTTCACAAAAATACATAAAATAAAGTTACACATCATAACACAGTTTTAAATTAAATAGAGAAATGGAAGAAGCTTACAAAACCCTTACAACTTGGCACTCCGCCACACCTAGCAGGCTCAGAGGACATGGAAGTAGGGTGAAAATTATAAAATGCTGGGCCGATCCCACAAAAAACATTATAAAAAAATCCTCTTCGAAGAGTTTTATAATGGGTCCTTTAATAATACAGTAATTTGGAAAATGACTAAAACGCCAGATGTTGATATAATATTTGAGATTGCGAGGACACAATTCAAGAAATGACCTGATATTATGTATGGACTTACAAATCTCGGAAGATAATAGAGAAAACAATTTTATATTATATTACTGGGTACCCGCGGCTTTGCCCGCGTGGATATCGATGATGCGAAGTGCGACTTTTTAACCGACTTCAAAAAAGGAGGAGGTTTATTTATTCGACCTTATATAATATATATTTTTTTATGTGTGTTCGCGGATAACTTCGTCGTTTACGAACCGATTTTGATGATTCTTTTTGTGTTGAAAAGGAGATATCCCAAGGGTGGTACCATGATAAGAAAACCAGGATCTGATGATGGCATTCCACAGAAATCGAGGGGAACCTTACTTTTCTGTTCGAAGTCTGTTTTTTTATGTTCAATATTATTTTCAAGCTTGCCGTGATCGTAGGATAAGAAATTGAAACTCGAAAACACAGCGGTACATGGCAGATAACATAAAAACAATATAAAAACACAATGTTCATTTTCCGCGCGTTTTTACAAAAACCACTTAAAACTACATTTATGTTTATTCAATGTGTGGTTAGTTTAGTAACGTCATTCTAAATTCAATATGGCGGACTTTGGGAGTCAGTTATTTTTTTATGCGGCCTAATGATATGGGTATCAAATAAAAGGGTTTGCTATGAAGAATAGGAAATAATTAAAATTCTTTTAAATTAAAGCTTATACCTAAAATGTTTTTAGATTTTTTGAAAATTATTATTTATAAACTTTCCCGGACGCAATTAGATAAACTGTATGGCAGCGCATGGAATATGAACAAACAATCAAACATAGATTTTCATCTATTAGAATTTAAGCAGCTTCCATTTCAGAGGTTTTTTTACCGGAATTTTCTTAAACAGCACCAGTAAAATTCCGTGAAATTATTTTAAAATATTTTCAGAACATTTTCAGAAAATTAGTGAGGCCGAAACAAGCTCGTTATTTATTCTGAGCGGCGCCTCAGAGGCACAGGCGCTCAACTTATACAGCCTAGTAAATAAATAAAATAACTTATAAACAGAGTTTTATGGAGTCTACAACTGTTATTTTGCGAATTCTTTGCTGCGAAAAACTTTATAAAGTAAATGGAGGATGCTGTTTGTATTTTGGGGTTCCGTACCTACCTAAAGATGAACAACGGAACCCTACTGTTAAGCCTTTAAAGGGCCGTTTCTTTTGAACCGTGATAGTTAGCTGGTTGATTTTTTTTACAAAATGTGTGTTATTATGAATGATTTACTAACAAGTATCTTAAAAGATTATAAAACAAAGTCCTCCCACTGCGTCTGTCTGTCCGTCTTAACGCGATAATCTCAAAAACTACCGAACGGTGTACAAAGTGCAGGAGAGCCGCTTGTTACTCGCGCACCTTGGACCCTGGACTAGTTAAAACTAAAAATTTGTAATTTTTGAAGATTTTTGTTTTTGCTCTTAGCATTAAACATGATGTGAATATAGTACAAACCCTAAATTTTAACAAAAAATAATGAAAGCCGTCCAAGTGTGAGTCGTACTTGCACCAAGGATCTCGATCTGAAAAAAAAACATTTTTTTCTGTCGCTCTCTTTGATTTACTACTGGCATGTGGTGGTGATAATAACCATCACATCAGTAGTAAATCAAAGAGAGCGACAGAAATCACCATCACATACATATATAAATCAATCAATCAATCAAAAAAATTAAGCTATTGTATAGCTTTTATCGCGGGCTTTGAGGGGAACGATTCAAGAAATTTCTTAACGAAAAAAAAACCTAACACCCCAAAAAATATATATATTGAGTTCTAAAAAACTTACCATCTATCTATCCTATCATGATGATTATGATGGCGATGGCGATAGCGATGGCGTTGATGATGGCGGATGATGATGATGAACTTTCTTAGTGTTGATTTATTGCATAAACACCCCGCGCCCCAAGGACTATATGGTACTGGTAAATACTGCATAAATTAAAAATTATAATTGCAAAATTTGATAAAAAATGCTATGCAATAGCTTTACCGCGTGAGTCCCCGAATGCCACACGTCTTTTTTTTATTTTAAATAGGTGCTTACACACACTTTTAAATAGTCAAAAAAAAACTTATTGTCTATTACATAATGTCATGTAAGAGCGTATGTGGCGTAATAGCTAGGGCCGCCCCCTCCTGTCCAGGAGGTCGTGGTTCGAACCTGCCACGTACCAATGTGATTTCGAATTTAGATTTCATATGTACGTTTATCCGACGCTCTTACGGTGAAGGAAAACATCGTGAGGAAACCTGCACACGCCTGCGAAGAAACTGGCAGGTTGTGTGTGAAGTCGACTAACCCGCACTGGGCCCGCGTGGTCGACTAAGGCCCGATCACCCTAATTCAGGGTAGGCTCGAGCCCCTCGGTGGGGACGTATATGAGCTGATACTTAATGTAATTTAATTTATTACAAAAACATTACAATCATAAACCTATCGCTTCAGGCAGTGTCTAATTGGGGTGATTTCAACTTTGTAAGGTTCAATGCCTCTAAGACACAGGCGTGTCTCTTTTCCAATAAAAGGAGTCCTTTCAACTTGACCCCTACTTTCCGAAATTAATTCATTCAGATATCCGACCACCTTGAGCTTCTTGGCGTGGAATTAACACCTATTCTCAATTTCGGTCGATACATGGAGTCCAAAGCAAAAGTTGTTGCAGTGAAGTTGGGTATTTTCTCTCTAAGGTGGGACGGTACTTCACACCTGGACAGCTACTTTCTTTATTCATATAAGTCCGATGTTGTATGGAGGGAGTAATGTTCTCACTTATGGGATGGATCAGCCCGCTATCAGCTGGATACCTTGGAAGCCATCGACTGACGCGCCCGGAGACTCATTGGCGACGATGAACTTGTCAAAAACAAGCTTCAAAGCCTTGAGCATCGCTGCAAAGTTGCCTGTCTTTCGGTATTCTATCGAATTCATTTCGGAGAGTGTACACAAGAACTGTACGAACTCATTGCCCCAGCTCCATTCCACCTTGGGTCAACGACATGCAGGGGTCCCTTTTTTGTTGATATTCAGCCTATACGCACGAAGCGTTACGCTTCCTCATTTATTATGCGGATAGCGGTGGAGTGGAACTCTTTGCCTGCGTCTGTGTTTCCGGACTCTACAATTTGCGAATCTTCAAGGCGAGAGTGAATAGACATTATTTAAGTTTGCGTTTACCATCCTCGACTACATCGTCACTTACCATCATGTAAGATATAGACAAACGCACTCAAATTTTTAATTAAAAAAGGTACCAACGGTGAATGAAAATAAAATATAAATAATAAACATTTTAGAACATAACAGCATAAGCCACAGATTGCTGCAATGACGTTTTTTTAATTGAAATTAATATGTTTCATTGTTTAGTCGTTGATTCCTTATCTAAAGATGTTTTTTGTTTTTGGGAAAAGACAAAAAGAGAAAAGAAGAAATCTTATTTACTGATAAAAATTAATAAAATCTGAGTGGGCTGTCCCATCTTCGTCACTATAAAATCCATGATAAATGAACAATAACGTACCTTTTTAGATGAATTAAATTTGTACCTAACGGTAGTACGCTTTACTCCCAAAGAGATTTCTAAAGAGTAAAGAAAAGGTTTATTACCGAAAGGAATGGAACGTAACGAGCTCCACGAAAAAGCAATTTAAAAGTTAGTTGGACCTTTCGTTGCGACCAATAAGGTCCTAATCCAATGTTACATTTCAACATACAAAGGATAGAAACAAGCATTGGACGATCAAGGATTTTTTGGAAGTAATAATTGAACTTTAGATAACTATAAGTACAGAAATATAATGACAAAAATATAATAAAAAAATAAAATATAATATAATAATATAATATAATGACTTGAGTCTGGAAAAAGTTTCTTCGTATTTTGTAAGTATAAATTTGTTATTAAATCTCTTTGGTAGTATTATTTATGCCTGGCTAGTTTTATTGAAATTAAGAAGGTGAACATTCGAAAATTTAATGAAAATTAAAAATTAAAAATTCCAGCCATTTTTTTATTGTTCTTTTTGTCTACCAAACTGAGTAAAAGTAACGAAGAACATGGTACATTTTGAAATTTTAATTAAAGATTCAAAAAATTCCACTTAGGCCGCGGATGAAATTTGTACTGTGAACCTATAAATGCAGTATAAATCAGTAGTACAAACATGGTTCAAGCGCTTCCAATTTGGAAATTTTAACGTTCAAGATTCAGCTCGCTCTGGTCGACGTTTGAGTTTGCATACAAAATACGAAGAAACTTTTTTCCGACCTAATATTTCAACTATAGTTAAAAAAAACTGATCAAGTGCAAGTCAGAACCGATCACATAGCGTTCCGTACCATTATACTAGATGGCGTTAGTTTCTTCAGTTTCGTACTATCGTACTAGATGGCGCTAGTTTCTTCACGTTTAAAAAAACACGTTTTTTGTATGGAGACTTCCACTCTTTCAAATTTTTTGTATTTTTGTGATAGCGGCAACAGAAATACATCATCTGTGAAAATTTCAACTGCCTAGCTATCACGGTTCATGAAATATAGCCTGAAGTCTTAGTAATAGGGTCCCGTTTTTACCCTTTGGGTACAAAACCCTAAAAATAGTAACATTTCTGTGTTGATGCAATGCAGTCTCTATAGCAAAATAATAATAGGTAGATACCTAACCTATTGTTATAAAAATAGCGCTTTATGTAAAAAAGTCGCCAAGTTGAAATATTTGGGGATCTTTAAGGCGAGAGTGAATAGGCATTATTTGAGTTTGCGTGTACCATCCTCGACTACATCGTCACTTACCATCTGGTGAGATATAGTCAAACGCATTCATATTTTTAATTAAAAAAAAGTCGCCAAGTGCGTATATAGGGTGACTTTTAATTAGTTCTTGATAGCAAAGGATATGAATGTACTCGTGATTACAAACAACTTTCCAAAAGAAACTACATATTATATATCAAATACATAAAACAAAATTTGATCCTTTGTACGTTTTTGTCAATTTGATAACTTGTTATGTATCGAGGACCAAAATTTTTAAGCTATTGTATAGCTTTTACCGGGGGCTTTGAGGGGACCGAATCAAGAAATATTTCGTAACGAAAATAAAACCTGACACTCCAAAAAAAATATTAAGTTCTAAAAAACTTACAGTGCCATCTATCTATCCAACATGATGATGATGATGATGGCGATGGCGATTGATGATGGCGATTGATGATTGCAATTGATGATGGCGATTGATGATGGCGGATGATGATGATGATGATGATGATGAACTTTCTTAGTTTTAAGTTATTACATAAATATCCCGCGCCCCAAGGACTATATGGTACTGGTAAATACTGCATAAATAAATAATTATAATTGCATAAGTTGATAAAAAATGCTATGCAATAGCTTTACCGCGGCAGTCCCCGAGTGCCACACGTCTTTTTTTCCTGTTTTTACATATATAGTTTCTTTGGGACAGTTTCTTGTAATCACGCGTTCATTCATATCCTTTGCTATAAAGAACTAATAAAAAGTCACCTGTATAAAGCACGTTGTATGAAAAATTTATGAACTTTTTACGAATTCAACTGCACATCTTCAGTTGGTCGATTATTACTCCTAAACTAAGAAAGCCTAAATGTCCGTGATAATTTTCTTTGTAAATTTATTATATGTTCCACTATTTTTAATGCTTTTTAGATTTCCTGAAATAGCAGTATAGCTAGTAGGGGCTGGAGACATGCAACTCTAAGGAAAGTCACTAGTTAAAAACTCAATATTTTGTAAACGAATCATTTATCGAAAAAAATATTTGAGCAAACCATAAGCAAAGTATATATATATATTAGTACTAACATACCATATGACCCATTCAACAAAACCATCGATAACCCAACAAAATAGGTTGAGTAATTAAAAAAAAATACAGAATCTATTCAAAAACTTGTATAATCTTACAAAATTTCAGTTTTATAGCTGTAGTATTTGAGAAAAACGGCTGTGACATACCGACGAACAGACAGAAACACGGACAAGGAGAAACTATGAGGAATCCCAGTTTGGCTATGGGACCCCAAAAATCACAGGTACGTTTTAACCTTTACAGGTACGGAGCTAGTAATAAACGAACATTCCTCGCATTCCAAAACATAAAGCCGTGTAGGCTGCTCAGCCAAAGAAACAGGCATATACTTAATTAAGTACATACTTACATACCAGTGGCGATTTCTCTAAGTTGGTGACGTTGGCGCTACTAAAAAAAAAATTAAATTTAAACTGTTTATTTCAATAAAAAAGGAAACATGATGCCACACAAAAAACGCAAATCTTGATAAAAAGATTATGTGCGTTTATCGTTAGTTGCACAGCTCGCGACTTGAGCGTCTGGATGTCCACCACTGAACCATCTATTATGATAATTCATTATAATAGGGTATATGACAGTGTTTAAAATAAATTAAAAAATACTATTTACTTAATAGCGTTTCTCCTACAAAAGCATAAAAACTTATTCATTTAACAATTTATTCTAATTTCAATTTTATATTAATGAAAATCATTAAATTAGTTCGTCAAAGACAATGAAGTCACAAGTTTGTAACACGAACAATTTCATAACCAGATGTCGTTTTTGACAGTTGATAAAAAATAACTCAAATGACTAGCAGTCAAATTCCCGATTATGTAGTATTTGTCTTTATAATAAGGCATTTAACATACTTTTCTTTCTTACTTATGGAAATTTGAGCATTATTTTGCAACCTTCTTCGAGATAAATCGAAATTGCTGTACTGGGCAAATCCATGCGAGCAGCGCAAAAGTTGTATTAAAATCCATATCTGTCGTGTTTGAGAGGCCAAATAAATTACTACGTAAACTCACGTCTGTCAGTTGTGTAATTTGAAAATGGAACGATCTTTTACGCCGAAACATGGCAATCAAGGAGGTAATTTATAAAAGGTTTTATTTAAATTTCCAATTGGCTTGCAAATAGAAACACTTTAGTGCTTGAAAAATTATTGTTGTTCGTTGTTCGTCATTGATTTGAAAAGTAATTGTATTTTCAAATAAAAATTCACAGATTTCGTGAATCGCACGACTATCGTATCGAGCACATTGGAAATGAATCTACGGAATTCGAAAAACTATTGTGGCAGAGCGACGAGAAAATTGGGATAAGGAAAAGGTTACAAAATAAAACTACAACGTTGAATGATATCTAAATCTAAATCATAATCCAAATCTAAATCTAAACCTAAATGTAAATCGAAATCGAACTCTGATTTTTTTGAAAAAAGGTTAGGCTACAGGGCAAACCCTTAACCCGCTCGTCTTTGTTTTAGGCTCAAATTGTAGCTGACTAAAATGTCCGGAGGAGCTTTTATCAAATTTTTGATATCATTCTTTGTTTCTAAAATATCGAGCGCCAAATTTTTTTATGTCAAATACATGATTAAGACATTAATCAGGTAGTAAATAATTCTCACTACCAAATTCATCCCTCACTGGCCTAGCCACATAAATATTTCCATCATTGAAAGTGGCGGACTTTTTACAAATGATTCACTGAGATTGTAGTATTGCCCAGGGAAACTTAATTAAGAGGTCTGTCGTAGTTTTAATAATTCGCAAATGGGGATATGCTCTGTATAGCTGACTTGATAATAAAATGATTTGAATTTGAATATCTACAACACAACAACAAAAAGAAGTAGAAGTTTACTTCTTTTTCATGAGAACCATGTACCTACCTCTAAAACAAGTTTTGCGAGACCAACTGGCATGGTACCTACGTTACCTAATCATTGAAAGAATAGACCATCAACGCTCTTCCATTGCAGCTTTCTATTCTACTCTATTCTTTCACTTTCCAGCATCTCACGTATCAAAGCAGCTTTACTACCTAAACACAATTAGGATCATGTTATCAATAATTTACTAGTAACATTATATTATGTACATTGTTTGTATTTGTTACGTTGGGTTGTGAGTACTGAGGTGCCTTGGCAAGAGAACCTTCTATTAATTATTTTTGTATTGACTCACACAAAAGTGTCTGCGAAATCGCTGTGCTTGTCGAGGCTAGGACGAAAAAAGAGAGAGAACAATTTCCCACTGTTTCTTTCGTTTTACATCATTGGGAAACAAGTGTACTTCCTTGTTTTTACAATTTAAAGCACTGCATTGAGGCATTTTTGAAAACACAACAATTTTTCGCAAATAAACACAAAAAAAAACCATGCGATTTGACAGTTATGTCAAATGAAGGTATAGTACAGTCGATCGTGCGCCACCTGGTATGAGAAAAAGTCAGTTTGGCACGCAATTACTAAGGTGTTATCAAAGATGACCTATTATTAATCAGTTGTCATAAACAAAGATGACCTACAATAGGTCCTTTCCTCTTTTTGGAAAACAGTGTTTTCAAAATATTGACATTTAAATCTAGTACTCTTCTCTCCTTCGCAAAACAATTTTACATAAGTACAATTTGAAACACAGCAATCTTGACTATTGGCAAAGTAGGTATGCGTATAAAGGAACTCACTACGTATTAAAGAAATACTGTCATCTGACGCATACAAAGAGTAATCTCGTAGTACCTATGTATGTAAATTGTAAACAACTAAAGACCTTCTAAATGCAACCTACCTATTGAAACGTTAACTATCGTTTCGAGCCGATCTCTTTTGTCGCGTTTCATAATTAAACTCTTTTTTGATGTCGTTGCTCTATGGTATTTGAATTTGAAAATAGTTGTTATTTTTTGACAAGAGAAAAACAAAAGGTTGATCGTGATCCCGTCTACAGTGATGCGAATTTAAATTTTTTGGATAAATTGTTTTATAAGTTGTTGTTGAGGCCCACAATTTTATTCTGTGGGTTTCATCCACCCCCCTGCGAGGTTGACGTCCCGACGGTTTTCCTCAATAAGGATTAATCCTGAGATGGAGCTGTGCTGACCACCAGCCAGTCCTTTCACTGCCCGCCCAGCTGCTTGCCAAGGGAAGTGAATATTATTTTATCTTTTGTCCCGAGCGTCTCTCTAACTCTTTGACTTTTCTGCCTTCCTAGAAGATTTCCTGCATCCAGTTTCTAACCATTAGTTATTTATTTTAAATTTTAAAGGTGTTTTGTATCTGATACGTGTTATGTTAGAAAAATAGGGTAATTCTGACCAAAGCGAAATTTAATTATTTTAGAGCTTAGTAATTTATTTAAGTACCAAAGGGGCGGTAACGATCGTTGCCAACCGGCATTCTATAAAATAACCTTTTTATATACTAATAAAATTGTAACTTTAAATTAATGTCCGGGAATTGCCCATAATTAAAGTAGGTCATTGTTTTAAATTTTCAACACGGTCAACCAATGTAATCGCACCTTTTTTTTATACTCATATTGTTTATTGTTCCTTCCTTTTAAAATAATCATAAAATACATATATTCTAATTTACCCCATAACATTTTTTTTTCTTAAAACTCCGTTTAGGCCCGAACCTCTAAATCTTACGTATCATATGTGGCAAACTCCGTAAGGGTTTTTATCCCCAGTTCCCATTATTTTTGTCACACTATATTAATTATAGTTTAAAAAAAAACACTAAAAACCACTAAAAACCATAGTAGCGTTTTGGCGAACGGACTTCTCGACCATATTTAGTGATTGTCTGTTGTTTTTATTTACAGAGTTTGACATGAACTGCTGATGTGAATGTGAAACGCTTTCAGATATTGTTTTGGGAACATATTTAGTGTGTATGTCTGGTTTACGAACAATTAAGTGTTTACGATTTCTGCGGTTTGATCCTTCGGATCCTTGAACTACATAACTACGTGGTTCTGGCTCGTTACGGCAACCGGAAACCAGTTACATAAGGGAGATTTTTTTTGTATAGTATCTTATCAGCAACATGTAGTGCAAGTTTTTACTATTTTTATCATAATAAATTTTAATTTTGTTATTCCTTATAATCTTGTATTTTATTTCCCAAATCCTTGTAATTTACTAGTTTTGGTTTCGATGTTTAACTGTCACAGAAATTCTTGTTCTAAGATGTCTAGAAAAACAAAGTAGTCCTGGGGACAAAAGTATATTTTTGGGGTATTTCTTAACTGTAAAAGTTCTAGGTAAGGGTCTGAACCATCCTTGTGACATTTGTATAACTTATTTTTAGTTGTTTCAATTGATCTTTCTACCAATCCATTGGACTGGCTATGCTATGGGCTAGACATTGTATGTTTTATATATACCAGCCTTTACAGAATTATTTGAATTCTTGGCAATTAAATGGGGGATCATTTTCGGAAACTATTGTATAAGGAACGCCATGTCGGGCAAAGCTGACTATGACTTTTTTTCAATGTAAAGTTAATGTTACACAGTTACTCTTAACAACTTCTTTAAATTGTGTTTTTTTTTTCTTTAGCCTCTGTAGCAGGTATGACAGTCGTGTAGTTAACCGCATCAAAAATTAATTATGAACTTTTGTTTAGTTTGAAGAAAAACCACCTATTTGATTTTATTTTATACAGTATGTAAGCGCATCAATTCAATGATGACAAAAACTATCACCTCGTGCCTTGTTATTACAAAATATTTATAGAACAAAACTCCTTTTTTTTTTGACAGACGATAAAAAGTAACTCAAGTGATTAGCAGTCAACTACCATAATTATACAGTTTTTTTTTTCACAACACTCAAAATTAGTAGATATGACCTAGAATTGATAGTTTTTACATTGAAGTCTCCAGTTTCCCTTTTTGTCAGTATTTAGATTTTAGGCTTTTTGCTCATTGGACACGGATAAAATGTGTAGTATCAAAGTCAAATAATAACAAATATCATATTTAAATATGGAAGGAGCTTAGCACGACCAATTTACAGCATCTCAAATTAGTCAACTTCAATAATTAGTCCATTTTTTTAGCATAGGTACTTTGAGACGATTAAAATACCAACACAATTACAGATTTTTTTGGTTGATTAAAAGGAATATTTTATAAAAGCTGCTTCCAATTCCACCCATGTATGTTTATTTCTACGGCAAGTCCTTATACTGTATTTTATATTTTACCACCAGTCTGCGCAAAGCGTAGTGGGTAGTCTGCTTATCGTTTTAATATCTGTTTTGTCTTGTCAAACGTCAATTGTTTGTTCTTTTATCAGGGGACGGAATTCGGGATTGCACAGTAGCAAAAAGTTTTAGCGTTCACTGGGTCCACCTTTTATACAATATATCAAATACTTACTAAATAAGACTGATACTGAGTCATAGCTGTTTTTCCATTGCTCTAGCCTCCATTTTTACTCCAGTTCATCTTCTATAAAATAGAAGATAGCAAGCTTTGAAACAGACTTTAAGTGATTCGAGAATAAGCCGGCTACCATCTCGAATATGACGTCAATTTGGCTACGGCGTTGTGTGTTGTGATCTGGTTAAGTATCTTTCCTGACGAATCGTAGGAATTTGGTTTCTATTGCGGCTGCAACTGTGCCACTACGTCCATTTCATCACTGGAGCCCATTGAAACTCGAAACAAAAAAAACAATAATAAGTGTTAATAACATCGACTTAGAAATGTAAGTAACCAAAATATAAAATGTAATGAATAACACAATGTGACCGTTTCTTTATTTCTTTTCATAAAACCACAGTAAATATTTGCAGTAAAAATGTACGTTTTGTAAAGTATTACACTCAACAAATAAAGCAAGTACCTACTATCTAATGTAATATAATTCTGGCCCTAAAAATAACAATTTGTGATAATTTAAGTCGAGGGTAGTTTATAACTATGTAAGATATTTTATCATAAAATAGGTAAGTAACCACACATTTTCTAATTCGGGCAGCAATTCATACTGTGGCCTAACAATCCAATTGAGACAAAATATCTCCCCAGCCGAAGTAACTATTTAGTAATCTATGCCTAAGCTAACATTTCAATCTACAAACATAAAATCACGCAAATATACGGTAAAGGAGTTTTTTTTAATCAGAATTTACCTACGATAGATTTTCTTACGGAAAAACTCAGAATGCAGAACAAACCGGGCAAAAAAAAAACTCAAGACAAAAAAAAGTCTTACGTGACGGCCAAGATAATATGAATTAAATTCAGTGGCAATAAGTTTATTCAATTCTTTTATCATTTTTTTCTATAACATCTGTACTGACACCATCGCGTCGTACAACAAGAGGTTATTCTAATTTCTAAACTGTTGTTTATACTAAAAGAATAATGATTAGGAATAGAACTCCAGCAATACATATAAAATTTATAATTCGTACCTTTAAATTCCAGTGTGGGTGTGTTATCCCCGCTTCTGAAAGTTGTAACCTTCAGGGATTTACTCCAATAAAAGTCGTGGAATCCTCTTCACATTGTTTTATTCCATCGATCTTAAATATTATAATATCCACAGCGAAAGGCACGCAGTGCCATATCAAAAACTAAACTCTGACGAAGACTCAGACAGCGCTCCGGACTGGATGGACAACGTAGTAGTTTTTATATCCTCTTTGCAACTTACAGCACTAGTGGCTAATATATATAACTGTTATGTAAAATACAATAACTAATATTTGTACCTGTTACACACGTTAGTCCATCAATGCCTCTTTTGCTGGCCGCTGCAGTAATGTACAATAAAAAACCGGAGAAACAAACTAACAAACATGTATGCATACAAACATATTCAGTAATTTGATTCCACGCATGCTCAAATGCAAGAGGATTGTTTTGGTTTGTTTGTGTACTCGTAAGTTGACGTTTAATAGATGTTACAAATACATATAAAGCATGAAAGCATTACGATACGCTCGGCGCCAGCGTGTCTCATACTATGCGGCCGCCCGCCCCCGCAAAAAGCGCCATCTTTAAGAATTTGAACAAATATTTTATGTGTAAATTACATTGTTGCTTAAAGTACTAATTGAAGTTTAGTTATTTAGTACCATAACAGCAGCCTTAAGGGTCCTCGGGAGGCTCGAGTTTCTATACAAACGTAGTTCCGCTATAATACAAAAACTACATGCCGGATTGAATGCAAACTTTGCAAATGAATTGAGTGGATACATATCGATGTTTGTAATTAGTTTTCAATGTAGTAAATCGAAACATAACTAAACGAATACTTGAATTAGTTTTTTACTGAACGTTTAATCTTGCTCTTATTTTTTCCGTTTTATATTAGTACATCGAAAACTAATTACAAACATCGCTAAGTGTCTACTTAATATATTTGCAAAGTATAGATTCAATTCGGCATGTAGTTTGTGTATTAAAACGGATCTACTTTTGTATGGAAACTCGAGCCTTCTGGAAATCCTTAAGAGGAGTGTTATTCATAGGCGCTCCATACAGACATAGTTTAGTTCTTATTAAAATTAATATCGTTCTAATTTATATTAATTTGGTTATTACGTATGTTTTTGTTTCAATCAAAAAAGTAATTATAATTTTGATTACAGGTTCTAGATACTTAGACTGTGTCGGCGTTATTCTTAAGTGCCCATACAAACATAGTTTGGTTCTAAATTGATTATTAATTAATTAAATTTTTTTTAAAACAATTTAACACATTTTCTATATGTTATGTAATGTGTACAAATCTTTACAGAAATTTTAAAAAATATTTATTTTTTTACGAAAATCATAAAAAAACCACCGACATTGATATTCGTGTCTAGAACGTGGTTTCAAAATTTTTTTGGAGCGCGCTACGGCGGCGGACCGCAGAGACACTAGCCTTAACCTTAGCACATCCCGGACACTGCATACAAATGGTCGTGAAATGACATTTCTAAAAACAAATGAGGGAGCAAACAAAATCACGCCCAAATCCCATACGATCGAGAACCAAACCATAACCAATCTGTATCAACATGTGTGACGAGGGGGTGAGATTGCAATCTAGAGAGCTGCAGGGAGTGTCCATACTGTATTTTAGTACTATATACTTTGACCATAGCCTCGAGCCATGACTGAACACCAGTAACCGCCATTGTTTCATACATACACCCGTAAAACATTACCCACTTTCTTCGGGTAAAAATAATACTTATGTTCTTAATTCGAATGCTTTCATGCTTTCAAACGTCAACTCACACATAACCAGTGAAATATCGTGGGATTTTCGGATGGACCGGCGGCGCCGGCGACGACTGAGCGACGCGAGCATAAACCGTCGATCACCATTACGCCGAGGCGAGCGGAAATTACTGCTCGACTTGAGATCGGTTGGCAGTCGCGACACGAACCGGGTTGGCGGCGACACTATGTCCTACCCTCAAGTGAAAGATAGTTGAAACGGGCTAAAAAACGCTTGGCTTTCTATCTCTGTACCTATATGACCAAAAATGAATGTTACGAGTCAGGTTGGAGACAATTTTTACCCTACTGCCCCAAAAAGGAAGGTAATATTTTTCAGATGCATGTGTATGTATGTATGTTTAACTGTTTCTTCGGCTGAGCCTATAGCCTCAACGGCTTAAAAGATTTCGGAGTGCGAGGTATCGTTAGATTAGTCTTGATCCCGAGAGTGACATAGGATAATTCGTTTCTACCCGACTGCTAAAAAAGTCAGGTTTTTAATTAGGTTATAAGTCAAATTGTTACTCCAAAGTCGGTACGTACCCACTAAGCTAAGCTTTCTCACTCAAATAATTTCAGAAATTTCCTTAACTCAAACCTTCTGTGCGTAAGCCAACTGTTTTAATTGCTCTAACCGAAATTATGCCTACGTCCAGCAGTGGACGTCCTTCGGCCGATATGATGATGAACCGAAACTTTACCGAAATCCGTCCAGAAGTTTGAGAACTAGAGCACCGGACGGACGTACAGACACACACACATTTTTTATTATTTTTTGTTAGAGGACTCTGTCAGTGTAAAACAATCGAATACCATCATAATCTCAACTTCGGTTTGTTTTTAAAAAGGACAGAAACAGAAAACATAATCCCACAAAAAACATTTTCATGTAAAAATGTTGCCAAGACGAGTCTACGTAGCTGAACCTGTGAAAAATTTATCAGATCTCGTATAAGCCAAGCTCTAAAGACTGCACGCACGCTCTAAACCTACAAGCTCTACACTACACCTTCATCATCATCATCATATCAGCCACAAATCGTCCACTGCTGAACAAAGGCCTCCCCCAAGGATTTCCACGACGACCGGTCCTGCGCTGCCCGCATCCATCGGCTTCCCGCGACCTTCACCAAAATATATTAAAAAGCTATTGGTTACACAAAGACATTTCTTGATACGTGAAGTTTTTGTTGCTTTAGTTAGAAAAAATATTCTTCAATACAGTTGCTTGAAAAGTTGTACTTTATATGCCAGTTTATGAGCAAAATAGATTTTTCAATACAGTTGCTTGAAAAGTAGTACTTTATATGCCAGTTTGTGAGTAAAAAGTTTTTCCAATACAGTTGCTTGAAACGTAGTACTTTATATGCCAATTTGTGAGCAAAATATATTAAAAAGTGGTCAGATGTCATGGAGAGCCAAGATTTTTGATCTATGCGCCCTAACTTTACCAGGCCTACCTTCACAAATTCTACATTTTAATCAAAACGTGTGGCTTGGCCGTTTTGCTACCGTCACGAAGAGTTCATAGGCATTCGTTCATTGGGTTACCTACTTACTTTATTGATATCGACTACATCTTCCCAAATAATCTTAGATTTTGTTGCTCGTACCCGTATCATTATGTAAAGTTTTTTTTTTAATATAACCATAAGGCTTGGGATAATAAATACCTCCTTGGCAGATATGACCTATTCCTTGGTGTAACCTATGCGCTTCATGCGTCATCAGTCTCCTTCTAATACAGGCCATCTTCTTTGTTTACAAAGTTATAGTATCTCTTTTAAAATTATCCTTTCAAAAGTCTGAAAAAAGATACTGTATCTTGGGTTAGAATTTTTTTTATTTGCCATACATTCAAAAAGTGGCAAAGTAAAAAGCATGTGTGCGGAAAAATCTATTTTGCTCACAAACTGGCTTTAAAAGTACTACGTTTCAAGCTTGCCATACATTCAAAAAGTGGCAAAGTAAAAAGCATGTGTGCGGAAAAATCTATTTTGCTCACAAACTGGCTTAAAAAGTACTACGTTTCAAGCAACTGTATTAAAAAAAATTGTTTTGCTCATAAACTGGCATATAAAGTACTACTTTTCAAGCAACGGTATTGAAAAATCTATTTTGCTTACAAACTGGCATATAAGGTACTACTGTTCAAGCAACTGTATCGAAAAATCTATTTTACTCACAAACTAGCATATAAAGTACTACTTTTCAAGCAACTGTATCGAAAAATCCATTTTGCTCACAAACTGGCATATAAAGTTTCAAGCAACTGTATTGAAAAAACTTTTTTACTCACAAACTGGCATATAAAGTACTACTTTTCAAGCAACTGTATTGAAAAATCTATTTTGCTCACAAACTGGCATATAAAGTACTAGGTTTCAAGCAACTGTATTGAAAAAACTTTTTTGCTTCCAAACTGGCATAAAAAGTACTACTTTTCAAGCAACTGTATTGAAAAATCTATTTTGCTCACAAACTGGCATATAAAGTACTACTTTTCAAGCAACTGTATCGAATAAATCTATTTTGCTCACAAATTGGCATATAAAGTACTACGTTTCAAGCAACTGTATTGAAAAAACTTTTTACTCACAAACTGGCATATAAAGTACTACTTTTCAAGCAACTGTATTAAAAAATCTGTTTTGCTCATAAACTGGCATATAAAGTACTACTTTTCAAGCAACTGTATTAAAGAATATTTTTTCTAACTAAAGCAACAAAAACTTCACGTATCAAGAAATGTCTTTGTGACATAAACCAATAACTTTATTAGAATCAGACATCACATAAGCCAACAAACTTTACGACTTGTTCCCGAGCCAGGCGGGCTGGGAATCGAACCCACACTGGCTGTATAATTTGTGAGCTCGCGGGAGCTGGTCTGCGGCTGACGTCTCGACGCTTTCAAGCTGAATCGTTAGGTGCCAGGTTACAAACTATTTTCGCTGTGAAAAATATAGATGTATGGTTTGAAGACTGAGTAACACATTGAGTAAAACATTTTGAGCTTTATTATTTAAGTATTGAAGTTAATGTACGTATTTTGTACGAAAAAATGCAACAATGCGTGAGAAATAGAAAGTACGTAATTTGTAAACTAATTTTTTGTTTGTTTATTTAATGACTAATAAACAGTCACATAATCCGTATTATAATACAACTTAAATAGTTTTCTTAATACTAATTGTGAAATCCACAACATTAGCATCAGTTACATTTAAGTTATCGTTGAGAAACATTAAAAAGTAAAAAGTGCATAATAACTAGATGAATTTTAAAAACAAAATAATGAAATGTTTAACACAGATTTGTTAAAAAAAGATAATAAGCACTTAAAGCATGTTAAAGTTGATTAGTTTTTAGGGTAGTTATTCAAGGTAATATTAAATAATTAAAATCAGATTAGTAAGAAAATAAGTCGAAACTTTTACTATGCAACATTAATCTAGAATCTAATAATTAAGTGACTAATTATGAACTAGCTTTTGCCCGCGGTTTCGCCCGCGTGGACATAGCTTTTATGACTCTTTTTGAGGGTGAGTGGTGCGCAAGCCGCAATCAGCTCGCAAGCGTGGACATGAGTTTTCTCCAGGTACCTCAGGAACTGTAACGAGCTATTCGGATTAGCAGTCTTTGTTACTTCCCACCCCCTCAACAAATTCTATACAAAAAATCACTTTAATCCGTTGCTCCGATGCGACGCCACCGACGTGCGCGAGCGTAGAAAACAGTTGTCCACAGATCCCTTTGGGCACTTTGTCAGGGTATACTTAATAGTAAATAATATCATTTTCCACCTCATCTCTATGCTAAAAATCGTTTTTTCGGTACGATTTTAAATAACTTAACGAAGAAAGAGCATTGTTTTAGTTTCCTCAGAAACTGCATCGGGCTATGATAATTTCCACAGATAAAAAGTTGACTATTTCATTCCCAGTGATAAAGGCTACCTGCATGCCAAATTTCATCAATATTGGTATAGGTGTTGAAGTGTGAATATGTAACAAACAAACTAACACATTTTCACATTTATAATATTATAAGTAAGGATTTCTAAATCTTAAATAACATACAGAGCGTCGGTGGCAGAACGGTTAGGGCCACTACCTCCTGTCCGGAAGGCCGTGGTTCGAATCCTGTCACTAACCAATATCTGTACGAATACCGATTTCATACTGGTATGTACGTTTATCCGACGCTCTTACAGTAAGAAAAACGTCGTGAGGAAACCTGCACACGCCTGCGAAGAAACTCGAAGCTTATGAGTGAAGTCATTCAACCCGCAATGGGCCCGCGTGATCGTCTAAGGCCTGATCGCCCTAACTTAGGGCAGGTCGAGCCCCTTAGTGGGAACGTATATAAACTGATAAGATGAAATAACACATATTCCTCTATTATTAAAAAACTTATTTCAATCATAATATCAATCTAGTAATAAAATTTCCTAAAAATATTATTATGGGTCAAATCCTCGAGTCGTATCACCTCCAAAAGAGCCCATGACGCACTTCTCGTTGCTGCGCTGGGTGGCAATAGACAACCTTATCAGCAGGTAGGACCCGAAGCGGGCGTCATATCTCCTCTCTCGAAGGCGACGGCCAATCTCCTTAATGAAGGCAAAAGCCTCTGAGGGTTCAGCAGCCGGTTGTCTCACAGATCAGCGGCACAAAGCAGTAATTTGCCTCCAAGACCGAGTACTTATTATGCTTCTTTCTCGCCGCAAGTTGAGCAGCAGTACCGTACGGGTGAGGTGTGAGGCAGAAAAAGTGGCGTCCCAAAGCAGGCACATTCCTGTCTGCATTAGCACCTGTTTAAACCCTCCGGCCTTTTGCCATCTGATCGACTAAAGCCCGGCGTCTGCATCAAAGATGGAATATTCCATCTGGCCGAGACCAGTGCCCTCCAAGTGAGGTCAATAAGGAATTGGTCACAAACAACGACCGCAACTTAGTGAGTGATGGCCAATTGCCTCCACCGTGGACCCGCAAATACATTGATCAGGTTCACAGATATTGATATTGCAGGCGGAGAGCAACTGCCACACGCAAATAGTCGCCGTCAGAAGAGTTCCCATATCTGTGCCTCCTGTTAAAAGATGCTAAACACGATTTATGTGTTTTTAATTTTTTTACATGATTGGAATCTGTAAAAAAAATACTTATCTTTTCGTCTATGAAACACATCGCTACGTGCCATAGTTCCAGAGTTAGATTTGTGTAAAGTAGCGTATGCTGAAAAATACATAAAAGAAATCCACTCAAAAGTATGCAATAATATTTTAATATTTTAATACAACTTATGCGCGTTTGTTTATTCCTGCAGTGCCATCTATTGACATTCTGCTGCTATGATTTTATTGGTATGTGTAGCTAATATGTGGAAAAAAGTTCTCTATTGTTACTATTGTAAGTATCGATAGATAATTTCCCACGGGACCTCTTTAGTTATCCGGGATAAAGAATACCCGACTATACAATGATTGTCAAAACAACCCATCCCAATGTAAAGGTTTCATATTGTTACGTTGAGCCATTGTAAAGATACAATTTTTTGCATTCCTGCAGGAACCCTTAATTTTTTTGGGATTCTCAATGTCCCAGTTTTAGTTTGCGATAAGGGTATCAACGTGTAAATTTGATTGTAATAGGTCAAGCCACATTTGCGCGTTGAGCCATGATATAAATGAATACTTTTGATTTTCCCACGGGAACTCCTGAATATTCCGGTATAAAAAGTATCCTATATGTTAACCCAGACTATAAGGAACCACCATACAAAATTTCATCAAAATCGGCCTGGTAGTTTTTGCGTGATGCGCGAACATACAGACAGACAGACAAAAATTCCAAAAGTTGTTGTTTTGGCCTCTGTATCGTTAGTAATGTCCACCACAGTTATTATTTTCCAAAAATATTTCATGTACAGACACGTCCCCGTTACAGTTTTACTATATTAATAGATAAGACTTTATCAATCAGATTATCAAAAAAATCTTGAAAATGCATGGTCGATTCGAAAACTTGATACGTGTACCTATAGAAATAACGAGGTTAAAAGGATACAATATATTTTTGATGTGTAACATCTTTGCTCTCGCTTTCCTGCAATTTGTGGGAGTGATTTCGTGAAATGGGACGGAAATGTGTCCCATTTTAACAGGAAGTCGCGTTTTTTCAGGCTTTAAAAGCAAGGTATCTATGACCATACAGCCTAGTCTGCCGTATCTTTGCCGTCCTTTTTTCAGGCTTCAAAAGCGCGGAAAAGGCAAAGGTATCTATGACCATACAGCCTAGTCTGCCGTATCTTTGCCGTCCTTTTATAAAGTACTAGCTGTTTCCCGCGACTTCACCCGCGTGGACCACGTTTCTATGACTTTTCGAGGGTGCGCAGTGCGCGAGCCGCAAGCGGCTCGCGAGCGTGGTAAAAAGTAGCCTGTGTCTTAATCCAGGTCCTAATCTGTTTACCTACCAAATTTCAGCCAAATCCGTTCAGTAGTTTTTGCGGGAAAGCGTAACAGACAGACAGAGTTACTTTCGCATTTATAATATTATACTAGCTGTTTCCCGCGGCTTCACCCGCGTGGACCACGTTTCTATGACTTTTCGAGGGTGCGCAGTGCGCGAACCGCAAGCGGCTCGCGAGCGTGGTAAAAAGTAGCCTATGTCTTAATCCAGGTCCTAATCTGTCTACCTACCAAATTTCAGCCAAATCCGTTCAGTAGTTTTTGCGGGAAAGCGTAACAGACAGACAGAGTTACTTTCGCCTTTATAATATTAGTAGGGATAGTAGGGATAGTAGGGAAGGGATTTTGTCACATGTTACACATCATATGCGAGTACTGTAGGTCTCGCTCGGTTTTTTTTTTAATATTATCGTATTTAAATTAACTTTGAAACCACAAGGGTTGGAATATTTTTTTATGGAGTTTACGAGTAGCATAGTTACAATATTATGTAAATACATTTATTATTTTCGAAATCTTTCGCACAAGATTAACCCTATATATTTCAATAGGGGATGCAATCATCATCATCATATCAGCCGAAAAACATCCACTGCTGGACATCTCTCTCAAGGATTTCCACGACGACCGGTTCTGCGTTACCCACATCCAGCGGCTTCCCGCGATCTTCACCAGGTCATCGGTCCTGGCCTGCCTACGCTACGTTTCCCGGTGCGCAGTCGCCACTCGAGAACTTTTCTACCCCAACGGTTATCTGTTCTACGAGCTATGTGCCCCGCCTACTGCCACTAAGGTTTAGCAATTCTGAGAGCTATGTCGGTTACTTTGGTTCTCCTACGGGTCTCCTCTTTTCTGATTCGATCACGCAGAGAAACTCCGAGGGGACGCAAATACATACCGAAAATAATATATTAAGACATTTTGACCTAAGCGTCACGTTAAAGATTGTCCCGCGTTGGGCGCCAGTAAAATGGAGTTGCACGCAACTAGCTTAGCTTATAGGGTAATCATTCCTGGCTAATTTAACATTTTTCTTTTATTTTGCCTATGTGTATCTAAAACTAATAAATAAAGTATAAACTTTAAACAAATGCAATAAGTTGTTTGTTATTAAGAATTTTTATCAAAGTAAATATATGTCTTTTTACAAGCTTTTATTTAGTTTCACCTGTCTTGGTGTGTGTAATGAAATCTTGCAAGTTAAATTTGACCCACTTCCCGGTTTCCGATTGAGCTGAAATTTTGAATGCATATGGATATCGCGTTGACAATGCAATATTAAAATATTGTACCTAAAAGTTTTTGGGTTTTAGATTTTTTTTTATTCTTCTTTAACTCGAAATATATCTGTAACGTGATTAAATTAAATAGGTCTTTTTTATTTGTATAAAAAACACATTATATAGTACATCAACCCACTTTGACAATGTAGTTAAATCGTATGTAAAATATTTGTAACTAAATCTCACTATTTAACCCGTTAACTGGGGCTTTTACTCATCATACTGAACAGCTTTCCCCAAGGAGCCCATGTCAATTCACAAAAAGAAAATTCGACGCTCCATACAAAAATGCACAAAATTGGTCAATCAGGTGATCGTTTTGTATAAAGAGTTCAAATTTTTTTTGTTGCGATTTCAGCAAACTTGTTGAACAAAAGTTGTTCAGTTTGATGAGTAGAAGCCCCAGTTAAGGGGAGCTACACCAATTTTTTTACACCCTGTTTATTGTTTGTTTTCTAAATTTAAAAACACGAAGTTTTCCTAAATTATAAAAAGTTTCATTAGATTTTTAAAAAGCTAAAAATCTATGTATCTATCTACGTTAAAATGTATCTACTTATATAGTGGACTTAAGATATAATAGATACTTCAAAAAAGTAGGTTTTCAATTCGACCCAAATGTATGTAAAATTGTTGGAATTGCACAATATTCGTAAATTTTAGTCTATGTGGGCTTCTAAACAAGTATGCCAAATTTCATAATTGTATTTATGTTTGTCGCCCTAACTCAGAGTAGGCTCGAGCCCCTCGGTGGAGACATATATTATGAGCTGATATGATGATGATGATAAATCAAGATGATGAAGAATCAATTTGTGTTAGTAATCTTACAAACTAGGCATAAGCACTAAATCCTTATAAAAATATAACAAAAATATAAAATCAGAAACTTCTTTGAGGATTGATTCCTGGCACATGAACATTGCAACAAAGATTCATGTACAGTCACGAGCTTTAATTTGAGACGCATTTCCATAGCACATTCATAATTCAATAAGGTCAAAACTTCAGTTCGATAGTGTTGAAATGTCAAGTTAAGAAAATTAAATGTCTTATCGAATCGAGCCTCGAAATTATAACCTCTTTGCAAAAAGCTATCACTATGTTTTTCTTATTATGAACATGTGTCAGAGTCGGTCAAGAAAATTATTTTAATCTGATTGAAGTGACATATCTAAATTTTAATTGGACTACTATGGCTTTCATCGAAAAAAGACTTTTCTATCTTCCTCATCATCATCATCATATCAGCCAAAAATCGTTTACTGCTAGAAAAAGGCCTCCCCCAAGGATTTCCACGACGACCGGTCCTGCGCTGCCCGCATCCATCGGCTTCCCGCGATCTTCACCAGGTCATATTCTTCGCACCCCCCACCCCGCCGTTACCATGACTGCTACCGGAGCCAGGAATAGCGGGGCCGCCGGGGACTATCATCTATCTTTCTATCTTCCTAAGTGACAATTACTCGGAAAAAATCGGAAATGATCGTTTGCCCGCGCTCCGCTCGGTTGACGTAATTGAGCGGTTGCCCCTAGAAACGTTGTCGATGGTAAACATTATTATGACACTACTTTAAAATATTAGGTCTAACGTCTAGCGTCAGTTTGCTACACGATATTCAACCTTAGGTGGGTCCCAAATTAAAGCCCGTGACTGTACCAGCAATCAAACTGTCCACTATCATAGCCAGGATGTTGTTGGCTAGTGCCAATCCTAGTGTTAAAACCCTTTAACCTCGTTTTTTGTATAGGTACGCGTATAAAGTTTTAGAATTTTATATTATTTTTTATATAAGTACTAGCTTTATCCCGCGGCTCCGGCCGCGTGGACATCGTTTTTATGACTGTCTTTAAGGGTGATTAGTAAATTATGTCGTTTCCCACCTACTCAACCATCTCTGTGCAAAAACTCACAACAACGGAGTATTTTTTTAGTTCCCTCAGGAACTGCATCAGATTATGCTATTTTCCCGGGATAAAAAGTAGCCTATGTCCTTTCCCGTGATACAAGGTACCTGCATGCCAAATTTCATAAACATTGGTCAAGGCGTTGAAGCGTGAAAAGGTAACCAACAAACAAATACACACATTTTCACATTTATAATATTAGTAAGGATTAGATAATTTTTGATGTTTGTACCTATGTATTTATGTTTGTCTACGTATTTCTCATAATTATTCTTTTTTTAATGGATAAACCATCTTTCAACTAAGAGAACACCCCAAAGTTCAAGTTTAATCAAAATCGGTTCAGTAATTTTCTAGAGTTGTACTTTTACGTGTGTAACAAACACTGTAAAAACACGTCTTCGGTTTAACGCAGCAATTTAGTGATTTAAGTCTGTTGTATAGCATTTCTGAGAGCTATGTCGGTGGTGGTTAACAGATGGTCGTTGGGGCATTCCCTCTCGTATATCTACCAGATACGCTAAAACTGCCAGGTTTATGATATAGCGTCCCCACTTTCCTACCCTTGGGCATACAGTGAGGGCCACTATTCCTGCAAACACCATAAGGTGAAGACAAGGACCAGTTACGGTTTCGAGCGGGGATCGAACCGCCAGCAGCGAAAGCCGCGGGAGGTGAGCGTGCCTACAGCTCCGGGACATACCTGGACAGTAGGTAGTGGTTCTCTTCCACAAGGCACTCGCCTTGCAGAGTACTGGGACAAGCGTCTTGGCGGTCGTTGGGGCAGTAAAGTTCTCGAGTGGGACCACGCACCGGAAAACGTTGTGTAGGCAGGCCTCCCACTCGGTGGACCGATGACCTGGTGAAGGTCGCGGGAAGCTTTGGATGCAGGCAGCGCAGAACCGGTCGTCGTGGAAATCCTTGGGGGAGGCCTATGTCCAGCAGTGGACGTACTTCGGCTGATATGATGAAGTCTGTTGTTTATAAAGTTTTAAGCATTATCAATTATTTAAATCTACTTCCTTATATTTATTGTTCAATGCTTTTGTAACAATGAATACATCGTTCATTCTGAAAATTTTATTTCATAAAACTTCACCCACACGGGATCACGTGTTGGGTTCGAACTTATTTAGAATGCTGGACACGTACAGCGCATCGCGTCCACTGGACCCAAATGCACCTGTTCCAGCAATTTTTAATATTTAGTGTTCCGCTCGTCAAAAACATTTAAATGGCATACGATCACGTACGTGTTCGATTTTAAAAGGAAAATTATTAATTGAGCGAATAAATTACTGAGTGAGCGACTACAATATGAAAAGTGAAGTTCTCTATTGCATTGGGGAATCTTGGTAAGCCCTCTTCCATCTTCGGCATCATCATCATCACTTACCATCAGGTGAGATGATGCCAAAGGCTTTATAAACAACAGACTTCATCATATCAGCTAAAAACGTCCACTGCTGGACAAAGACCTCCCCCATGGATTTCCACGACGACCGGTTCTGCGATGCCTGCATCCAGCGGCTTCCCGCGACCGTCACCAGGTCGTCGGTCCATCGTATGGCAGGCTTCCCTACGCTACATCTTCCGGTGCGAGGTTGCCACTCAAGAACTTTACTACCCCAAGGACCATGTTCTACGTGCTGTATGCCCTGCCCACTGCCACTTAAGTTTAGCGATTCTATGAGCTATGTCGGTTACTTTGGTCACAGTAGTTCTCACAGTATATATATTAATAATAACATACAGTATGGACACCCTCTGCCGCTCTCTAGATTAAAAACCTCACCCCCTCGTCACCCAAATTGATATAGATTGGTTTCAGTTTGGTTTTCGAACGTATAGGATTTCGCCGCCATTTTGTTTGTTCTGTCATTCGTTTTTTGAAATGTCATTTCTGGCCCGTTGTATGAAGTGTCCAGGTTGTGCTTTGGTTCTTCTATTGATTTCCTCATTTCTGATTTTTTTTATTTGCCTTTGATCATGAAAACTAATAAGTAAATCAGGGGAACTAAATCTTTAACTATGTGAGTAAATCATACAACTAGTCACATACGTTTTGTAGCACTAATCCTCACACCCGGATGGACAGTCGTTTGCAGCCGCTTCATCCGATAAGCCGGGCCGAACCACATTAGCGAGGTTTAGGGCAGTTTGAGCACAAATTTGGCACTTATTGACGTAGGATGGGTAATACCTACCTACCCATTTACGTCAATAAGTGGAATTACCTTTATCTACTTTATCTACCTTTACCTAGTAGGTATATACGAGTAGATAAAGGTAATTTGACAACCTGCATATAGGTCGGTAAGGTGAATACGGATTTTCTAAGCCTATTTGAAAAATATACTTTTCATCTCTCCTGTTCGGAAAGTTTAATTTTCATGAGTAGATAGCCGGGTGGAAAATTGCTTTTCCATCCCTAGGGTAGAAAGTATTTCCATCCCTAGGGTGGAAAGTATTGTCATCCTTAGGGTGGAAAGTAATTTTTTTTATTGCCAGCCACGGAGTCGAACTAAGAGGTTTTCATATATCTAAACTCAGCTATACAATAAACGACGGGTTTATTACGATCTACAGATTGATATTAAATCATTTTATAGTTGGTCTATATTTTTCACAATTACAGAAGATTAAAATTTAAAATCATTCCTCTATTCTGCTGCGCGCCATAATGCCATGATAACATGACACTTGTTTTTCAATTTTCGGCATGGCCACCTAGATGCACGTCGTGACCAACTCGATTAGTTTCAATCTAGACGGCCGTGGCAAGCGGCCATTGCGAAAAGGTTGGAGGTTGGATATAGGTAAAACTAATTTATTGATATCTAATTAATATTTTATATCATATAAACAATTAAATTACAATAAATACATTTCCTCATAGTCGAAATGAAAAGTAGAGTGTTTAACTCGGGTGAAATGACCCATTTCACCCTCGAACTATTGGCGCTCTCACTTCGTTCGAGCGCCAGAAATATCTCGAGTGAAATGGGTCACTTTCTTCCCTTGATTAACAATCTACTATTTCATTTTTAGAGTAAGAATTAGTTTTTCTAGACATATTTTTATCAGGTCTACTATTTTCAAGCCGCCACAATCCTTATCCTTACTAATCCATTCTTAAATACACTCGCGTGCGTTAAAACCCGGCAGGGCAAATTGGAAGATAGGTCTAAAATAGGTCTAAAGTACATAGTCTAAAGCTAGGGCTTTGGATAGAAATTAAATAATAAATTTAATCATTATTCACAACGTAAAAAGTAATAAACAAAACATTAATTTAACATTATTTAAATATAATGAATAAAAACATTAATGCAATAATTTCGTTAAAGTTTTGAGTATTGTAAACATAATTTGATATTTTATGGTTATCAATTGTTATACATGTGAAAAGTGATTGTTTATTTTTTTGTTACGTGATATTTTTCATAGAGATAATTGACGAGGTGGTAAGTGAAAATAGCAAAGTCCAAAACGTTCTTTTGGGAATTGAAAAAACTTTTGTTTTTGGTTGATTTCTTTCACGCCGCAATGGCGCAACTGATTGAGATAATTTTGTGCACAGACATAGTTGAAGGGGTGGGAAGTGACACAGACTAGTAATTAGCAAAGCTCCATATAGCTCTTGAAAGAACTGGAGAAAACTCATTTCTCCATATCCACGTCGCGCACGTCGTAACGGAGCAAAGGATTGTCGTGATTTTTTCTACAAAGGTACTTAAAAAGGTGAAAATTACATAGTTACTAATTTGCAAAGCCTGACATAGAACCCCAAGGGATTTATAGAAATCTAATTTGCACGCTCACTAGCCGCTTGATGCGTTTTGCGAACCACACACCCTCAAAGACAGTCACATAAAGAATATCCACGCCGGCGAAGTAAGTAGTAGAAGTAAAAGTAATATCCCACAAACTACGTTATAATATTATGAACAATAAATGTATAAATTAGAGACAAGTTTGTGGTGAGAAAATAAAAACTAATTGAAAATTGAATTGAATTGAATAGACTGCATAGACTGAGCGACTTTTATGAAGTCTAAAATTATTTCTGCAAATTCAGTATGGGTTTCTTGGGGAAAGATGTTCAGCCTACCTCTATAGGCTTTTAAAAAACACCCTGTTTTAAAGATGGAACTAGCTAACTCTGTGTACTTTTAGTACTTTAATATCAGTCAGTATCAGATTTCCAGCCGGAATCTGTTAAACGACCTCGAGCCTCCTCAGACCGGAAATTACATAATAAATAACTCGAGCTTGATCGAATCTCACTCAGATATACCTCGATGACTCAGTGATTTACTCCCAGACCGCAGTTCGGAAAAAAAACATGACAATACAGGAAAAAGCGAGCTGTATTACAAAGTGCAGACACTTTTTTATTATAATACTAGTTTTCCCGCGTTTTCACGTGGACAGTGTTTTTATGACTGTCTTTGAAGGTGTGAGGAGCTCGAGCCGCTAGCGGTTTGCAAGCGTGGAAATGAGTTTGCTCCAGATCCCTCGGGGACTATGTCGGGCTACGCTAATTATTGGTTTATGTCACTTCCCACCCCTTCAACTATCTCTGTGTAAAAAAAACCTCAGTCCGTTAAAATAAAATACTTTTTAACAGGTTTTTCCATGTAATCTAAGATATTTATAACGAATAATTTCATTTGTTCCTTAGTAGAAACTTGACTGAACTATTAAGTTTTTTAAATCTTTTGTTCAGTTCAAAATGAAACAAAATTTTGCACCTGGTTTCATTTTCATTCACCTCAGTTTAAATTTATTTAATTTATACAAAATCATTTTTTACGTATTCTCAAGTAGTTTTTTTTTTTAATTTTTTTAGCTCGCTATACAAATTTGGCCAAACAGCTGATATAATTTATGATAGCCGAAAGTTTTACAGCAAAACACTAAACAAGTTTAAAAAAAGAACTTGCATCACAACAAATTAGTAAAATTTTGCATTATTTTTGGTTTTTCTTAATTTTCTAAAAACTACTACACCAATTTTGATAAAATTATATAAAAATAATCTGGCAGCTTACCCTATCGAATAAAAAAAAATCATAAAAATAGCTTCCAATCTGCGAACATATCGAGTAACAAAAATACAAAAAAAATTCGGGTTGCACTCCGGGAGTGCCGGCAGAAGTGAAAACTTGAATATTAACGTTGTGCATTTTTGATATTTTGGAATGGTTAGAGAATAATTTTGCACGAATTGCTTTGATTATCAGTATAAAAGTACTATCATTTATGTGGTAGAATACAATATTTATTTATTGCGCTATCGTACACAAACATAACAATTTTTATTACATTAAAAAGTTTATATCTCAGAAAAATCAACTCCATCCGTCTTACGAATTTTCGATCAGGTCACGTGTCCTGACGCGAGTTTAACATTTTTTACTCATTACAAAAAAAGTGCACAACGCCGCTAAAGAAGTTTTCACTTCAAAAAACAACATACATTGAATTGAGAACCTTTTTGTTTTTGGAAGTCGGTTGAAAAGTTGTAGCGCAGTGCGCTTAAATTCATTCTTCTTTAATTTGTTTTTCATTCCAACTATTTCTTTTTCATCCTTGTTATATTTCTTCTAGGTCTTATTTTACGAATAAACTCCAATTACCTGTAACACGCATCGGCATAATTAAAAGAACCCACTCCCTACCTACCCACCTACCTACCTACTTACCTAACTGCCCTGCGACAAAGTTATTCAGTTTCCTGAGTGGAATCACCAGCTAAGGGATTTCTGTAAAATTTAAAAATTGAATCCTGTGTAAAAATAGACCGTGTCACTCAGCCGTGTTTCAGTCCAACAGGCTGTAAACCGGAGCTGTGAACCATTATATTACACTAGGCTTCAAGCTATAACGGGCATTCCCCTATCAATACCAACTTGTTTGAATTTGCCATTAAACAAATCGGTTACAAATAAAAAAACTAAAAACCGACTTCAAAAATTAATTCAGTCAAAATTATGGAATAATACTTTTATAAATACACGAAATTAACCAACAATAACAAAATCAAAGGTAGTTATGAATCAAATCGGTACCAACCAGCACACAGCTATTTACCTATCAAATATTATAGACTTTGCTGGCACCGTTCTCAAAAAAAATTGTAGGCCCCTAATTTGTTTGGTACCTATCTTTGATTTTGTTATTGTTGGTTAATTTAGTGTATTTATAAAAGCATTATTTCATAGGTTGACAGGAAGAGATCCCATAAGGGATAAGTCCGCCTTTATACCATACATATCTGTTTTATGTTCTGTATTCAAACATGTCAATAAAAAGTTTACAAACAAACTAATTACCTTATCTCATCTATAACAATATTATAAAGAGGTAAAGTTTGTCATCATCATAACAGCTCATATATGTCCCCACCGAGGGGGTAGAGCCTACCCTAAATTAGGGCGATCGGGCCTTAGTCGACCACGCGGGCCCAGTGCGGGTTGTTGATGTTTTCCTTCACCGTAAGAGCGTCGGATAAACGTACATATGAAATCGAAATTCGAAAACACATTGGTACTTGGCAGGATTCAAACCCTGCCCTAGCCGTTATGCTACCGACGCTGTTTTTATGTAGGAGGTAATCATCGAGCTACTCATCAGATTTAAAAAAAATATTTTACCAATAGTTGGAATGGAGGGGCGTTTTTTCGTGATCCTACTAACTTGTCCTACTAGTTACACCACGAGGGAGACCTTTTTTTTTTTTATACACAATTGATAAACCCTTGACAACATCTCACCTGGTGGTAAGTGACCTATTTCTGTCTGTCCTATTATGTGATTATAAAAAAGTAACTTATTATTTATACCATCCTGTATTATCATCAGATAGCATGCCAGCTTGGTGCAAACTTTTGCTTAGAAGATTTTGGTAACTTAAAATGAGTTTGTAAATAAATGTAGTCGTATAATAGAAGTAGTTTAAAACACCAGGCAACACCACGCAACCGTCGTCTATCCCTTGGATAGCACGGTTTATTGTGCCACACGATAAGAGAGAGAGAGAGAGAGAGAGAGTAGTTTATAAGTTTTGTTTTTTCTAAAAAGTGGCCAATAAATAAAAGTAGTACTTTAGTAGTACCAGTTTATCTAGGTTTTTCTAAAAAGGCCTACTAAATAAAAGTAGTAGTTTAGTAGTAGCAGTTTATCTAAGTTTTTCTAAAAAGTGGCCTACTAAATAAAAGTAGTAGTTTAGTAGTAGCAGTTTATCTAAGTTTTTCTAAAAAGTGGCCTACTAAATAAAAGTAGTAGTTTAGTTGTAGCAATTTATGTAAGTTTTTCTAAAACATGGCCTACTAAATAAAAATAGTAGTTTAGTAGTAGCAATTTATGTAATTTTTTCTAAAAAGTCGCCTACTAAATAAAAGTAGTAGTTTAGTAGTAGCAGTTTATCTAAGTTTTTCTAAAAAGTGGCCTACTAAATAAAAGTACTAAAAAAAAGCGTCGGTGGCTCAAAAAGCGTCGGTGGCTCAACCGGTAACGACTCGGTCCATCTAACCGGAGGTACCGGGTTCAAATCGGGACGGCCAATGTACCAATGAGTTTTTCAAATACCTTACGTACATATACTTACCGATTGCTTTAACGGTGAAGGAAAACATCGCGAGGAAACCTGCACACGCCTGCGAAGAAACTCGAAGGTTGTGTGTGAAGTCGACCAACCCGCACTGGGCCCGCGTGATCGACTAAGGCCTAATCGCCCTGATTCAGGGTAGGCTCGAGCTCCTCGGTGGGGACGTATATGAGCTGATATAATAAAATAAAAGTAGTAGTTTAGTTGTAGCAATTTATGTAAGTTTTTCTAAAACATGGCCTACTAAATAAAAATAGTAGTTTAGTAGTAGCAATTTATGTAAGTTTTTCTAAAAAGTCGCCTACTAAATAAAAGTAGTAGTTTAGTAGTAGCAGTTTATCTAAGTTTTTCTAAAAAGTGGCCTACTAAATAAAAGTAGTAGTTTAGTAGTAGCAATTTATGTAAGTTTTTCTAAAAAGTGGCCTACTAAATAAAAGTAGTAGTTTAGTAGTAGCAGTTTATCTAAGTTTTTCTAAAAAGTGGCCTACTAAATAAAAGTAGTAGTTTAGTAGTAGCAATTTATGTAAGTTTTTCTAAAAAGTGACCTACTAAATAAAAGTAGTAGTTTAGTAGTAGCAATTTATATAAGTTTTTCTAAAAAGTGGCCTACTAAATAAAAGTAGTAGTTTAGTAGTAGCAATTTATGTAAGTTTTTCTAAAAAGTGACCTACTAAATAAAAGTAGTAGTTTAGTAGTAGCAATTTATATAAGTTTTTCTAAAAAGTGGCCTACTAAATAAAAGTAGTAGTTTAAGTAGCAATTTATGTAAGTTTTTCTAAAAAGTGGCCTACTAAATAAAAGTAGTAGTTTAGTAGTAGCAGTTTATCTAAGTTTTTCTAAAAAGTGGCCTACTAAATAAAAGTAGTAGTTTAATAGTAGCAATTTATGTAAGTATTTCTAAAAAGTGACCTACTAAATAAAAGTAGTAGTTTAGTAGTAGCAGTTTATCTAAGTTTTTCTAAAAAGTGGCCTACTAAATAAAAGTAGTAGTTTAGTAGTAGCAGTTTATCTAAGTTTTTCTAAAAAGTGGCCTACTAAATATAAGTAGTAGTTTAGTAGTAGCAATTTATGTATTTCTAAAAAGTGACCTACTAAATAAAAGTAGTAGTTTAGTAGTAGCAGTTTATCTAAGTTTTTCTAAAAAGTGGCCTACTAAATAAAAGTAGTAGTTTAATAGTAGCAATTTATGTAAGTATTTCTAAAAAGTGACCTACTAAATAAAAGTAGTAGTTTAGTAGTAGCAGTTTATCTAAGTTTTTCTAAAAAGTGGCCTACTAAATAAAAGTAGTAGTTTTAGTAGTAGCAGTTTATCTAAGTTTTTCTAAAAAGTGGCCTACTAAATATAAGTAGTAGTTTAGTAGTAGCAATTTATGTACGTATTTCTAAAAAGTGACCTACTAAATAAAAGTAGTAGTTTAGTAGTAGCAGTTTATCTAAGTTTTTCTAAAAAGTGGCCTACTAAATATAAGTAGTAGTTTAGTAGTAGCAATTTATGTA
Organism: Coleophora flavipennella; assembly: GCA_947284805.1. Taxonomy (NCBI): domain Eukaryota; kingdom Metazoa; phylum Arthropoda; class Insecta; order Lepidoptera; family Coleophoridae; genus Coleophora; species Coleophora flavipennella. The sequence continues at coordinate 10,675,854 of OX369260.1, forward strand.
CGTATTTCTAAAAAGTGACCTACTAAATAAAACTAGTAGTTTAGTAGTAGCAGTTTATCTAAGTTTTTCTAAAAAGTGGCCTACTAAATAAAAGTAGTAGTTTAGTAGTAGCAGTTTATCTAAGTTTTTCTAAAAAGTGGCCTACTAAATATAAGTAGTAGTTTAGTAGTAGCAATTTATGTAAGTATTTCTAAAAAGTGACCTACTAAATAAAAGTAGTAGTTTAGTAGTAGCAGTTTATCTAAGTTTTTCTAAAAAGTGGCCTACTAAATAAAAGTAGTAGTTTAGTAGTAGCAGTTTATCTAAGTTTTTCTAAAAAGTGGCCTACTAAATAAAAGTATTAGTTTAGTAGTAGCAGTTTATCAAAGTTTTTCTAAAAAGTGGCCTACTAAATAAAAGTAGTAGTTTAGTAGTAGTCGTTTATCTAAGTTTTTTTAAAAAGTGGCCTACTGTCAATTAATTGTAACTAGCATTTTAATACAAAATCATCAGGATCCATATCTTCTTTTCGACGACGTGATGCATCACTTGTTACTTCGCTTTCCATTTCCATAAAAAGGCTAAAGGATAGACGTAGGCTAATAAAACCCACTCACTCTCGATATCCACGGGGACGAAACCGCGGGTAACAGCTAGTCATAAATACGTCTCGAGTAAAATAATGAACAACAGGTACAAACCAAACCACAAAATTGTTACCAACGCAATCTCGGTGTTATCGAGGTCCGGTCTCATTATTTATTTAGCCCATTTCTGGTCGGATGGGGGATTTATTAAAAATTCAGCAAATGGCCTTCTTTGCAGTTAAAACATAAAGTGCTCTAGCAAATAATGAAACATTTGTTTCATTATCAAACCGAAAACTCGGACACATTTTTATGGTTCCGTACCAAAAGGGAACAACAGGACGCTATTACTAAGCCTATGTACGCTGTCTATTTGTCGATCTGTCAATCTGAAGTATAAAGGCTGTATCTTTTGAACCACAATAATTAGCTGGCTAGAATTTTCACAAAATATGTGTTACCCTGAATTAGGGCGATCAGGCCTAAGTCGACCACGCGGGCCCAGTGCGGGTTGGTCGACTTCACACACAACCTTCGAGTTTCTTCGCATTCGTGTGCAGGTTTCCTCACGATGTTTTCCTTCACCGTTAAAGCAACCGGTAAGTATAAAAAGTTTACGTAAGTTTTAAAAAACTCATGGTACATTGGCCATCTAGATTTGAACCCGGTACCTCTGGTTAGAAGGTGGCTCAACCGGTAACGACTCGGTCGTTACCGGTTGAGCCACCGACGCTTTTTGGATGTGTTATGGCAAATTAACTAAAAACTTAGAATTAATGCTAGGATTTTCCTTTTTTTTATCGTAAAAATGGTAATACATACAAGCGTCAATCTTTATTTGATGCAGAAACCCTAGAGCAAAACTATAAATACTTTAAACCGGCCAAGTAAAAGTCGTACTCGCGCCAAGGAGCCCAAACTGAATGATAAAAAAAAACTTTTCTGCCGCTTTAGCTAACTAGACATGAATGTCTTAATTGACATGATTTTAAATAACTATTTTTGTACCCTCTGTGCGCGAGTCCAGCTCGCACTTGGCTAATTTTTACTTGACCACTAGCTTTATCCCGTGGCTTGGCCCGCGTGGACATCGTTTTTATGACTGTCTTTGAGGGTAAGTGATGCGCTAGCCGAAAGCGGTTCGCGAACGTGGGCATAAGTTTTCTAAAGATCAGGAATTATATCGGGATATAGTGATTTTTATGTCACTTCCCACCCCCTCAACCAACGCGCCGAAGTGCGCAAGCGTGGAAATTAGTTTTCCCTAGATCGTTCGTGAACTATGTCAGGATATACTAAATTAGTAAATTATTTATTTCCCACCTCCTCAAATATCTTTGTGAAAAAAACACAACAATCCATTGTTCCGTTGCGTTGTTAAAGAAATTAACCAAAAAAAGAGTGTTTTTTCAGTTCCCTCAGGAACTGCATCGGACTGTGCTATTTCCACAGGATAAAAAGTAGCCTATGTCCCACCAGTAACACAGACGACCTGCATGCCAAACTTCATTAAGATTGGTCGAGGTGTTGAAGCGTGAAAAGGTATCAAACAAACACATTTATAATATACTCGTAAGTAAGGATAGATAATTTAATCATTGAAATTTTTAGACTTTCCTTATGAGACCCTTTTATTAAGATGGTTGTATTCGTCCGTCCCTTTTACTGATTAGGGGCATAACCTTTACATTTTTGAACCAAATTAAATGATTTTTTAAACAAAAACCTAACTAAAAATCTCAATTTTAAAAATAAATAATACCGGCCAAGTGCGAGTTGAACTCGCGTGAAGAGGGTTCCGTACAATGCCAAAGTCAATTACAAAATATCACATTTGAAATCCTCACAGTAAGTGTCATTTAAAAATTATTTTTTTTATTTTTTTTTATTTAAAAAATTTGAGTAGGTTTGGCTGCAATTCACCTGATGGTAAGTGCCGATGCAGCCGAGGATGTAACACGCAAGCTCAAAAAGCGCCTATTCACTCTCGTCTTGAAGATTCCTAAATTTTACTAATCGGGGAATACAGACGCCGGATGGGAATTCCACCCCTTGGCCGTTCGAATGATGAACGAAGAAGCAAAACGCTTCGTCTGTAAAGGTGGAACATTGACGACAAAGGGGTGGTATCGCCCTCCGCACCTGGTTGTCTGATGATGAAATGGAGAAGGGGAATGAGGTCGTGAAGCTCCAGGACACACTCTCCGAAATGAATCCTGTAGAACACCGATAGACAGGCGACTTTGTGGAGATGCTCGAGGCTTTGAAGCCTGTTTGATACAAGTTCCTCGTCGGTAATGAGTCTCCTAGCGCGTTGGTCGATAGAATCCAAGATATATAGCTGGTGACGAGCCGATCCGTTCTACAAGTGAAAGCAGTACTCTATACTGTTAACTACTACTAGCGCAATCTAGTGGTGTTTTAGTGAGCTTTTTTTTTTATAATAATTATATTGCGTTTGGCTGCACCTTACCTGGTGGTAAGGCCGATGCAGCCGGGGATGTAACACGTAAGCTCAAAAACTGCCTATTCACTCTCGTCTTGAAGATTCCTAAATTATTTGACTCGTGTAATACAGACGCCGGCAGGGAAGTCCACTCGTTGCTCGTTCGCAAAAGGAACGCAGAAGTAAAACGCTTCGTGCGTGAAGGTGGAACATCAATGACAAAGGAGTGGAATCGCTCTCCGCACCTGGTCGTTCGATGATGAAATGAAGAGGGGGAATGAGGTCGTGAAGCTCCAGGACACACTTTCCGAAGTAAATCCTGTAGAACACCGATAGACTATATTCTATTATGACTAGAACTATTTTCCGTAGGTGAACGTATTATATTGAGTTTACCACTCTTTTTTTTAATTGTGAGAATTCTTATAGGTTTTCCTGTAATCTACAAGCAATGAACTGTATTTTGTATTTTTTTCAAAATTTTAGGCTCTGTAGTTTCGGAGAACAGGGGGGTGGAATGGTCAATTTTCGTCTTCTTTCATGAATAAAATCAAAACTATTTATTTTACAATATAAACAAAAATATATTTAAGATTCTGATAACGAGCTCTTTCATTTGATATATGACACAATAAGGTTTCCAAAAATTTTTTTTTAAATTTCCTAATCTGTCCCTCGAAAATAACCCATAATTGAAAAAAATATTAATTTACTTTAAACATCTGTGTTTCGGTCATAGGATGACACCATCCTACCAAATTTCACCTGATTTGGTCTAGTAGATTCGGAGCAAATTGGCTTGGACAGACAGACAGACGCACGAGTAATCCTATAAGGTTCCGTTTTGTTTTTTTTGTACGGAACCTAAAAATGAATATATTGGTACCCCTATCTCTCATACTAACGTTCATGCAAAGCGGTAATGAAATTTATTTTCCTCGTGAGGGTATCGAAAATCTTTAAGATATCGCCACCTCCCCTTGCATTTCTCACATGTTTGACGTAAAATTACGAAAAGTCGCCCGTGTAAGTAGACTTCAGTAAGAAATTTCAATGAAAATTATAATAGGAATCGTTTGATAAAGAGTTTTCAAATTGTGAAGCAATTACTACGGATCCCTATACTGCGCTTGACCCGACACCAACACCCGTCTAGCCGCGTCATGTACACTTTTCTTCTATCCAAGTTCTACTCTAATTCACAAATTACACGGCTAATTGGAATTATTTTTCAAGAATTATATGCAAAACAAAACTAATAACTATTTTTGTTCTTATTCTTTATATTTTATTCTTTAGATAACTGCTTTCCTTGAGCAAAAAAAATAAATTTTATGCATTTTCGGTGGTCCGGCTTTTACTGAAATATTTTTAGTTTTACGACAAGACTTCCAATTTATTTACTTTATCATATATTATGAGCTATTATATAACTTACAATGTTCGTATGTATGTATGCTGTCCGCTTCAAAATTTGCAAGTTAAATTTTAACCACATCCCGGTTTTCGATTAAGCTGAAATTTTGCACACACGTTTATTTTGGATGACAATGTATGGTTAGCTTAGTGATGAAATTTTAAAATCCCATATGGCGGACTGTATCCCAAAGATGGAGTACCAATTATAATTATTTTTATACATATGGTATATCCTTGACATGGGTATTAAATAAAAGGGTTTGCTGAGAAGAAAAAGGAATAATTAAAATTATTTTCAAATGAGAACTTATACCTAAAAGTTTTTAGGTTCTCGAAATGAGCATATTAGATATATCCATCTTCAAGTTCAAATATGTTAGAAAGCGTTCGTTTGTTCTCTAATTGGCTAAAATTTATAAGATTTACATCCAAAAAAAACCATTTAGATCCATTAAATGAAACAAGGAAAGTTGTTTTATTATTCCGTCTGCCTAGTTGGAGTAATGAGCAAATATTCAGCCGAGTGGCCGCGCTCTCATTAAAAATTGAGACGGCTCAAAAGAACTTCAACTGTGGAACTTAAATTAGAACAAGTCGGTTATTTAACTACGCAGTTTAATTTTAGGCTGTATTAAAGCAAATTTTATATATTAGTACTGACATACAGTATGGACACTCCCTGCCGCTCTCTAGATTGCGACCTCACCCCCTCGTCACCCAGATTGATACAGATTGGTTACAGTTTGGTTGTTGAACGTATAGGATTTCGCCGCCATTTTGTTTGTTTCTTCATTCGTTTTTTGAAATGTCATTTCTGATAGCCCTTTGTATGAAGTGACCGTGCTGTACTGTAAGATCTAAGAGACCATTTGGGGGAAGCTCGATACAAAAGAAGTTTTTTTTTATTCACACTTGGTAAAGTTCTTGGGCATCATCTCACCTGATGGTAAGTGACGATGATGCCGAAGATGGAAGCGGGCTTACCAAGATTCCCCATTGCAATGGGGAACTGGCTATCTTATCTTCAAGCTGGAACACATCAATGTTGTTAGCGTTAAAAAAAAAAGTTAAAAATGCACAACGTTAATATTCAAGTTTTCACTTCTGCCGGCACTCCCGGAGTGCAACCCGTCGTTTTTTTTTTCCGGAGGATCACTCGTTGGTCTAACCTGAAGATTTCTTCCAAAGCTTTGGAGTCCATAGAGAACATACATACACACATCGACTTTGATACAGTAACAAAATTGGTGTAGGTCCCGTTAACTGGGGCTTCAACTCATCATACTAAACAACTTTTTTTTACAACTTTGCTGATATCGCAAAAATAAATTTTTACTCTTCATACAAATCGATCAGCTGATCGACCAAATTTGTGCAGTTTAGTAAGGAGAGTCCACCTTTTTTTTATTACTATGGGTTCCTTGGGTAAGTTGTTGTTGTTGTTCAGTATGATGATTAGAAGGCCCAGTTAACGGGTCCTACACCAATTTTTTTACACCATGTATACAAAGATAGAACCCACTTTACCCTGAAATTATTTTTTTATTTTTTGAATGTGATCTGTTATCGTTTTCCTGCTTGGAAAAAGTATTTTTTTTTATTATTATTCAAGCAATTTTGATCGTTGTAATTATCAGTAGGATAATCTGGCTTAATCAATGAAGTTGTTAAAAGCTTGTAAAATATGTTCTACAATCTGATACTTACATATGTCTATGGTTTGTCAGAAAATATGTAGTTTTTAAGTGACACAGTCCCAAAAACTTACATACATATCTAAAAAAAACATTTTCACGTAATCTGACACACCACAAACTTGAAGGGTGTATTTGAAATCGACCAACCCGCACTGGGTCTGCGTGGTCGACTAAGACCCGATCGCCCTAATTCAGGGTAGGCTCGAGCCCCTCGGTGGAGACGTATATGTGCTGTTAAGGTGATATGATGAATATTCAAATAAGAACTAAACTACGTTTACATGAAGGGCGACAGGAATAAACACCTCTTATATCTGTGACGTTGGTACGGTTGGAGCAAATAATTATAACTATGAAAAAACTAGTGGGTGCCCGCGGTTTCACCCGAGCAGATCCCGCTTTTTGCCGTTCCCGTGGGAAGTTCCCAAAATTCTTTCTTGGCGGATGCCCAAGTTCAAATTGCTATCTGTATTCCAAATTTCAGTTAAACCCGTTGAGTAGTTTGGCTGTGCGTTGATATACCATTACCTCATAAATACAGGTTGTAACAAAATGCCTATAAATATACAGGGCTTCTACTCATCATACTGAACATTTGTTCTACGACTTTGCTGAAATCGCAAAAAAAAATTTCACTCTTCATACAAATTGATCAGCTGACTGACCAATTTTGTACATTTTTGTGTGAAGGGTATAAACTTTTTTTTTTGAGAATTTACTATGGGTTCTTTGGGAAAAGTTGTTCAGTATGATGAGTAGAACCCCCAGTTAACGGGCCCTACACCAATTTTGTTACACCTGTATACAAATAATCGAAAATTCAAAAAGTGTTATTTTCAAAAACCACACAATATGGTTGTAACGTAAAGGTGCAGTGATACTTTAAGGTGGGCTTGTACTCATCAAGCTGAACAACTTTTGTTAGACAACTTTGCTAAAGTTGCGGTTTTTTTATATATAAATCGGTCAGCTGATTGGCCCATTTTGAATAGGAAGTCATTTTTTTGCGAATTGATCGTAGGTTTCTTAGAAAAAGTTGTTCAATTTGAAGAATACCTTAAAGTATTACTTCACATTTATACTACCCCTGTTTACAAACATGGATGGGTGGGACCACCTTTAAAGTATAATGATATACCTGTATCAGGAAGTCCCACTCTTCCATAAAAAGAATTACGTTGCAATCAATATCAACGGCGTCAGAATAGTGGTAATATTTATGTCGAAATTCTTAAATAGATTACCTTCACATAAACCTACGAACACTTCCAATAAATTATTTCCTTCATGCTAAATATAGCACGTAAATAATACCTGAAGTTGAGCAAGTAAAGTTCTCGAGTGGCGATAGCGTACCGAAAACGGCAGACGTCCTACGCGGTGGACCGACGACCTGGTGAAGATCGCGGGAAGCCGATGGATGCGGGCAGCGCGGGACCGGTCGTCGTGGAAATCCTTGGGGGAGGCCTTTGTCCAGCAGTGGACGTTTTTCGGCTGATATGATGATGATGATGAATACCTGACTGAACTAATAATAGGGTATGCACAAACATCGGTATATAACGCCTAACAGCCAATGTGAAAACGAACACGAACGAATAATAGAATCGGAAAATCGTTACCGCGAATATTCGTCACTAAACCAAACAGAGGTGACAAAGTACATCTGAAAATCAAACGAAAGGAAATACTCGTATATTCGGCGAGTTCAAATAAAACTTTTTGAGGCGGTTCGGCGCGACGCGGTCTGCGGCGTCGTCGCCCGAAGGGACCCTAATCAATTTCCACTCTATGAAATGGTAACACGTCTCCCTTGCGTATTCAGGGATGAAGACCAAATTCAAATTGTTTTGTTATTAGATTTCCTTACTGTAGTTTGAACAGAGCTTATCGGACTTATTGGAACAATGATTCAGTGATCCGAATAACTACTGCTGTAGACAAAATTATTGACATAAATTGTGTTAATAATTTTGTCGCATGTATACGATATATTTTTTTTTATCCAATTACGAAGAATGTTCTAATGACAACTCAAATTTATCTTTCATCAGATCAAAAGAACTGGTATATCAATTAACTGGAATAGCAATAAACTGGTATATCAATTAGCTGATGTATCAAAAAACTAGAATAGCAATAAACTGGTATATCAATTAACTGAAATAGCAATAAACTGGTATATCAATAAAATGGTATACCACAAAACTGGTATATCAAAAAGCTGATCTATCAATAAACTGGTATATCAATAAGCTGGTATATCAATAAACTGGTATATCTCAATTAACTGAAATAGCAATAAACTGGTATATCAATTAACTGGTATATTAATAAACTGGTATATCACAAAACTGGTATATCCATAAACTGGTATATCAATAAACTGGTATATCAATTGACAAGATTTTATTGTACAACTTTGTCAGCGTGATTAATTGTGTATACCTATGCCAAATTACAGCTTTCTAATACTAACAGTCTCTGAGCTAAGCCGCGGACAGACGGACATACATTGCAAAACTATAAGGGTTCCTTGTTGACTACGAAACCCTAAAAACTGACTTCAATCGTAATAACCAAGTACAATTTTGCTATATTGATTGATTGATTGAAAACACTTTATTGCACAACCTAAGAGGAAAAAAAGATACAATGATTGATTGCTATATGTCTTTTTGTAATTACTAATTTTCTAAAAGATACTAAACCAATTTTGATGATATTTATAATAATTATGGTACAAGTCGACCAACCCGCACTGGGCCCGCGTGGTCGACTAAGGCCCGATCGCCCTTATTCAGGGTAGGCTCGAGCCCCTCGGTGGGGACGTATATGAGCTGACATGATGATGGTACAAAAATAGTGCCCCACTCTTCCTATTCTTCCAGTCTTCTTATTCTTAACGGTGAAAGAAAACATCGTGAGGAAACCTGCACATGCATGCGAAGAAACTCGAAGGTTGTGTGTAAAGTCTTCCAACCCGCCCTGGGCCCACGTGGTCGACTAAAGCCCGATCACCCTGATTCAGTGTAGGCTCGAGCCCCTCGAGCGGGACGTATATGAGCTTATATGATGATGATGTAGGAAAACATCGTGAGAAAACCTGCACCCGCCTGCAAAGAAACTCGAAGGTTTTGTGTGAAGTCGACCAACCCGCACTGGGCCCGCGTGGTCGACTAAAGCCCGATCGCCCTAATTCAGGGCAGGCTCGACGCCGCGATGGGCAAGTATATGAGCTGAAATGATGATGGTGATTCACTCTTGCCTAAATTACTTTATTAGCTAACAAACAGCAATTAGGTGTATTACTCATGCATCATGTATTACTCATTATCACACATGCATAATTCTACCTTATATGATGCTGAGACCAATAATAAAGACATACTTTTAACAACATCTTTTACTGGAAATGACGAGAGTGTGCCGGCACAATGTCGCTCAATTGTTATGTCCGAAAAACAAACTACCCTCGCATCAAATAAATATGTTACGGCAACGACGGATACGACTGGCCAAGTTGAGATGAGTCAGCGCGCTACCGATTTATCTACCGCCACTATCGCTGCGGTGCAACCGTCGCTGACGTCATCATTTGCTCCCACTGGCACCACCGATAGCGACACTGCCGCGATCGCTTCTGCGACTGCGCTGAGTATGAACGAAACAGCAAGCAAACAAAGCAAGTCTGACTCTGCCTCACTAAAGGTTTGCCAGGCCGTCACAAATAATGCTGAAAATGAATGGCAAGTTGTAAGGCGAAAAAAGAAAGGGAGTTATCGTTATCGAGGCCAAGTAGGGGTTGTCTCGAGTGAATTGTGCGAAAACTTTAAAGCAGCCGAGCGGCAGATCCCGATGTTTATCACAAATATACACAATGATACCAAGGAGGCTGACATAATAAAATATATTAACAGTAAAACAAAAGAAAATATTTCGCTCGAAAAAATTGAAATGAAAAGGCCAACAAATCATAAAGCATACAAGTTCTTTGTCAATAATGACAAACTGCCACTTTTTTTAGATGCAAATATATGGCCGAAAGGAATCATTTTTCGACAATTTGTGCACTTTAAGCACAAAGTACGACTAGAGTCATCTCTAGGGGCGGCAATCAACGAAAAGAATAATGGATAAGAGCTCATTTACATTTGTTAGCTTTAACTGTAAAAATGTAAAGCGCTGTATTGATAGCATTAAAGACCTGTGTCAAACCTCTGACATAATAGCTTTACAGGAAACATGGTTGCTGCCAGATGAGATACCATATCTGAGCACCATCGATGACGCTTTTTGCTCGACGGGAACTTCTTCTATGGACATGTCTGCGGGTTTGCTGCGCGGCCGACCGTACGGAGGGGTAGCCCTACTGTGGCGGAATTCAGTTTTTCATGATGTGTCGGTGTTACGATGCAATAATCCTCGAGTGAGTGCAATTAAAATAGTGACGAGTGAGCGACCTCTTATTGTGATGAGCGTATATATGCCTACTGACAGCAAGGACAACTTACCGGAATACACGGACTGCCTCGGTGTGGTGAGTTCTATTATAGACGAGTACGGAATAGAATCGCTATATATCCTGGGCGATTTTAACGCGCATCCTCACGAACTGTTTTTTATTGAGTTAACAGACTATTGCAGTGAACAACAATGGTGCTGTATAGACGTTGATAAATTGGGTATATCGTCCAATACGTACACTTTTATAAGCCATCATGGGTCTAGACGTTGGCTAGACCATTGTGTTGTAACTCAGTCAGCAGTGTGCTCAGTACGAAAAGTGTACGTCAAATATGAATTAACGTGGTCGGATCACTTTCCTCTCATACTAGAATGTGATTTAAATATCTTAATACCAAAATTAAAAGAACATGTACCTTTAATTGACAACAAAATAGTATGGGGGGAGAGATCGACTGGGCAAATTGCTTACTATAGTGCTGAATGCCACAAAAACGTTTACCAATTGTGAATAAAAAAAAAAAAAAAAAAAACTTGCGACTTTTGAATTTTCCTCCTGAATTCAACTCTTGTGCTGACGGATACTGTAGTGACATCAGTCATAAAAAAGTCCTTGAAGATTTACGTTTGTTACTATTCTTAGTGAAGCTGCTATTGTTAGTAGAGGTGTCAGAAAACCTAAAGCTAAGAACCGCTTAGTTGGATGGAATAAACATGTTAGAGATGCTTATGGTGAGGCTAGGTGGAGGTTTCAGCTCTGGAGGGACTTCGGCCAACCAAATCAAGGAAAAGTCTATGATGGGATGCGTGAAAGTCAAAAAATATTTAAATCTCGACTAAAATGGTGTCAAGATCATCAAGACCAAATCAAAATGGACATCATAGCCTCTCATCATACTGAAAAAGATTTCAGCGCTTTTTGGAAGACCACCAATAAGGTGAAGTCTCGTCCTGGCCTGTCGGTTGGTATCGAGGGTGTCAATGATCCTAAAGCCATTGCTGACCTCTTTAGAGACCATTTCGTTGTTAAAAATCCCTTGGAATCACATACGTGCTGGGTGAACGGTGCTGAGACCATCTCTAACGAAGTTGGTGCTCGAATAACTGCCAAAGAGGTGGACAAGGCTATCAAATCAAGATCTAGACGCAAGTCCCCTGGTCATGATGGTCTCAGCATAGAACACCTGCAATATGCTGGCCCTCATATATCGAGAGTGTTGGCTATGTTCTACACAATGTGTATAAGGCATTCCTACCTGCCTATAGAATTAATGAGAACTATCGTAGTTCCAGTAGTCAAAAATAAAACTGGAGACATGTCATCCAAAAGTAACTACAGGCCTATATCCCTGGCTACGATAGTAGCAAAGGTGTTTGACTGTGTGCTTACGACAGAGCTGAATAAGTATCTGCAACTTCACAATAATCAATTTAGTTTTCGACCGGCATTATCGACAGAAAGTGCAATACTCTGCCTTAAGCACACTGTCAAATACTATGTTAATCGAAAAACGCCAGTGTATGCTTGTTTTCTCGACCTGTCTAGGGCATTTGATTTGGTTTCCTATAAAATCCTGTGGAAAAAGTTAGAAGCAATAAAATTGCCTTCTGAACTAATACAGATTTTCAGATATTGGTATGGAAACCAGATCAACTGTGTTAGATGGGCTGACACGCTGTCCGAACCATACAAACTGGGGTGCGGGGTAAGACAGGGTGGACTAAGTTCACCTGGTCTGTTTAACCTTTATGTGAATGGGCTGATCGAGGAGCTCAGCAGCATGCATGTCGGGTGCCACATAGACAGAGTTTGTGTTAATAACTTAAGTTACGCTGATGACATGGTGCTGCTGAGTGCCTCGGTATGTGGACTGAGAAAACTACTTGGGGCCTGCGAAACATATGCAGCTGAACATGGGCTGATATATAACATGCAAAAAAGTCAGTATATGGTCTTTGAGGTAGGAAGTAACCGACTCACTGAAGTGCCCCAAATTACTTTGAATGGTACAACCCTAGAAAGAGTTTTTAGTTTTAAATACCTGGGTCACATAGTTACGCCCGACCTCAAAGACAATACTGACATAGAAAGGGAACGGAGGGCTCTGTCGGTCCGAGCAAATATGATATCCCGCAGGTTTGCGCGATGCTCTGTCGAAGTCAAGCTGACTCTCTTCAGAGCCTACTGCACCTCACTCTACACGTGTAGCCTGTGGAGGGATTATACGCAAAGGGCCTACGGGGCCCTCCGTGTACAATATAACAACGCGTTCCGGGTGCTGGTGGGGCTGCCTCGCTTCTGCAGCGCATCAGGCATGTTTGCAGACGCGCATGTAGACTGCTTTTACGCAACTATGCGTAAGAGGTGCGCGTCCCTGGTGCGCCGGGTGGGGGCCAGCCCCAACGGCGTCCTAAGGACGATAGGGGACAGGGTTGACTGCCCCTATATGCTTCACTGCTGCGGACTCCACGTCCTCAGCAGTTAAGCAATATTTTAATAGAATTTTAATTTATTTAATTAACTACTAACACCTAGGATAAGTCACCTACTAACAAATTGTAAGTCTTTGTTACTTGAATAAATAAATAAATTATTATTATATTATTATTATTACAATTCATCACAAAAAAGTACAGTTTATTACAAAGAACGGTTACCGCACTCAGTGACTAAGTCTACGCTGTCCGCGTATGTCTTTCTGACTTTTAAAAGGCTGTATCTTATTAACCGTGATAGGTAGCCGGCTGAAATTTTCACATAATGTTTTCTATAGGGAATTTTAATAAAAAACAATAAAAATTAATTAAGTGAAAAATCTAAGACTTATTTTTTATTTTTATTTTTTTTGTTCTTTCGTAAAAAACGGTAATACATACAAAAGGATACCGAAGTAGAGTAATGACGCAGAAACTAACAGATAGGACCAGAATGAAGACAAAAAACATATAAAGCCGCCCCAAATGAATAGGAATAAGCATTACCTACTTTTTACATTCTATAACATTACATAACCATTACATTACTATATCCTCTACTGTGGAGTATAATAAACAGGATTGGGACAAGGACGTGCCCACTGGAAACAAAGTAAATAAAATGTACCCAACTAAATCAGTACAAGAACAAAAGTAAGAAATGGCCCACAAAAAATCTATTAGCGCGCGTGTTTGGGGAGAGGTGGCAGCCGTGATGAATGGCCGGGGTAATTTGTGATACCCTGGACTGGACGGACTACCTCAGGGTCTCAGGGTGTGTATTTCTGGCGCTCTGCCGTTCGAAAACAGAGAATAGCAAGGTTCATCGTTGGTGGAAAACATAAGATAGATAAATCCTAATTCTTACTTATATTAAGAATGCAAAATTGTGTTCGTTTGTCCTGATTTATGTTAGAAAATAAAGGAAACAACCGACATCGTTCGTGTAGATTTATTATTACAAGCTTTATATTAGCTTGCCGTCGTAGTTAGTTAGTTTGTCAGTTGGTTTGGGACAAATCTTGTAAGCTAAATTAGAACCACTACCCGGTTTCCTATTAAGCTGAAATGTTACACGTTAAGTTTAGAGAACAGAACAGTGCATGGTTAGCTAAGTGAAGTTATTCTAAATCCAATATTTTTATTATTATTATATCGGCTCATATACGTCCCCACCGAGGGGCTCGAGCCTACCCTGAATCAGGGCGATTAGGCCTTAGTCGACCACGCGGGCCCAGTGCGGGTTGGTCGACTTCACACACAACCTTCGAGTTTCTTCGCAGGCGTGTGCAGGTTTCCTCACGATGTTTTCCTTCACCGTTAAAGCAATCGGTAAGTATATGTACGTAAGTTTTTGAAAAACTCATTAGTACATTGGCCGTCCAGATTTGAACCCGGTACCTCTGGTTTGATGGACCGAGTCGTTACCGGTTGAGCCACCGACGCTTTTAATCGCTTTTAATCCAATATAGGGGACTCCTAAAAATGGCGGATTAGTAATTTATTGCACCTCCATGATATGGATATCAGATGAAAGGGATTGTTGAAAAGATTACGATTTTTTTTTATTAAATTGTACCTAAAAGTTTTTAGGCTCTTCGAAAACTATTTGCCAATGTCAATCATGGTGTCAGGATGATGAATCCCATAATCTTCGTTTGGAACAGTCAATCCCATCAAAAACTCAAGAAAACGTAAATATTTAATTTTTTTTTTAATTTTTTTTTTTCCTTTAGTGGAAATTGCTCTTGGTGTTGCGAGCAGTGAAGTCTCAAAATAAGGGCATGAATGGGAATGGGACGTGACCCGTAACCCACAGCTTATGGTTTCGCCCACGTTTCTCCGAGCTCTTTTCTCGAGAACTAGAATTTTACCCGTTTTTATTTTTTTGTTTCAAGATTATTTATCATAAGATCAAGCTACTAGAAGCTAATCGAATTGATGCTTTGTATAAGTTGTTAGTTTTTCTTTCTCCTGTATGGCGACCTCCCTTAATTTTTTTCCTTGCTCTCTCTGAGCTCCTTTCTCGAGAACTACAATTTTACTTGTGGTTATTTTCTGTTTTAAGTTTATTTATCATCAGATAAAGCTACTAGAAGCTAATCGCATTGATGCTTTGTATAAAAGTACTTCGTTTATCTTTCTTCTGTATGGCGAGCCCCCTTAATATTTTACTTTACGTAATTTTTATTATTTACTAGCTGTCTCGGCGAACTTCGTACCACTTACACTACCCTACCTTACCCTATCCTACCCTACACTTCACTACGCTACACTACACTACACTACGCTACACTACACTACCCTAACCTACCCTACATAAAAACCTTCTCCCGACAATAACGAACTCATCGAAAAAAGAATTAGCGAAATCGGTCCAGCCGTTCTCGAGTTTTGCGCTTAGCAACACATTTAGCGATTCATTCTTTTTTATAGATACAAGAAATTATTTTAATCTTTAAATTTAGGAAAACTTGAATGTCTTCAGTCTATTTCGAATGCTTACGTGGTGAAATATAAGTAAATATTTCTTCCATGCGCATTAAAAAAAATCCAATAAATCATCATACAAATTCCTAGAAATTATCAAGTTATAGTTAGTTTTTTTCGAATGGAATTTTATGAAGAGACTTTCATTGTTTAGTTGAATTGAAATAATAAACAAATTGCGATTATTCAATGTATTATGAGGGTGTTGATAGAATACTTTTATGATATTCTAAAGAGCTTTTCAAAAACCGGACAGAATGACTGAACAAATAACAGCCAGTTAATATTAATGGCATTATGTATAAGAGAACTGAATCAACATTCATAAACTATGAGCAGTCATTAACGTAAAGTTATATGTAAGAGGTATTTAAGTATTGATCAGCAAGTCAAAGATTTAAACAGTTTTAGTCATTCAATGTATAAGTTCAATGAACGAAGATTTAATTGTTTTTATTTTTTTATTTAGCGAAACAAACTATTTTTCCAATAAATTGATGTGGATTGTCCCCTTAAATGACAATTATTTTTGGTATCGCATATAGCGTGCGGTAGCCGTACAGAGTTTGAGTCTGTCTAGACACTGCTGGGCATTCAGTCCTGTTTTTGCAAAACGTTCCAGTGAATTGAAATCAAAATGATACGAAGTATAAGTATACACTACTTTTTTTTTTCATAAAAGTGTTTCACAGATTTAGCTGTT
Source organism: Coleophora flavipennella (assembly GCA_947284805.1). Taxonomy (NCBI): domain Eukaryota; kingdom Metazoa; phylum Arthropoda; class Insecta; order Lepidoptera; family Coleophoridae; genus Coleophora; species Coleophora flavipennella. The sequence goes on from OX369260.1 coordinate 10,692,117, forward strand.
TCATCCATACCGAGTTTGTAAATATATTGATCACCATCTTCCCGGAAGTAAAATTGAAATTTTTGATTTAGGCTACAGAGAGATTTATTTTTTCTTGGTTCAACAAATGTTAATTTTTTTTCCAGCCATTTCCACCTGGTCGACTCACTGGAGCTCAGCGCCGTCAAATAGAAGTGTTCCGAGACAGGATCTATGTGTTGAGCCAAAAAAAGGATAAATTGTTTCAGCAGACGGATTCCGCAAGTAGAAGGAATGAGATAAGTCAAATCGACCGTGACATTGAAAGTTATAAACAATCGCTGATTAGGATTTACAGTAGCAGTAATTTCTTTCCCATGGATATTCATTTGTTGTGACTCAGTTTTTTAATTATTAAATGTTTAAGAACACTTATTTGAGTTTTACTTTCCATATCATTAATAAGCAGCTATTTTATAAGTCGAATATAAAATTACCTGAAAAAAAGCAATTCTGACCCCTTCGATGATATCCGATAACTAGGTCATGAATATTTTTGATAACTAGTTCAGTCATCTTATCTTCACCCAGCAACTGCCAGTTATAAACGAATTTTCTCAAAGAAACGACGTGTGTTGATAAGAAATCAAGTGACTATTGTTATCGACACCTTCCAAAAATCACAATGGCACAAAATGTAAGCATACTAATTTTATTTTTTCGTCAGTTCAGCTTGAAGTTTTTTTATGAACATGCACTCAAGAACCTGTTTCTTTCTACAGCAAAATATGGAATACATGACATCACTCACAAAAACAGAAATAAAAGTGCGCCTTCAGAGAATTGAAGGTTTAAAACGAATTAAGGAGCAGATGATGAACTTACCCCGTTCTTCTGCTGTTCAAGAAGAAATAATTAGAATCGACTCCGAAATTGCCCAACAAAAGCGCCTTATCCTGGAAATCTATCATCGATTCGGTTTCCATCCCTTAGATATTCATCTCTTGTAATGTAAGTTTTTATAAATAAATCTTTTCAAACCACGAAGGCTAGATAGAAGGAGGACGCATGAATATGTACCTGTAGTTCCGAACGTTCAGTTGAACGAAATTATCTAGATAACGAAGAAAATTATCTAGATTGTTAAAATGGCTGACTGGCCTAGAAAATGACGCAGTGAGGTATCTCGGGACTTCTGAGATTGGGAATAACAATTTCGGTACAGATAATACTCACCCCTCGATATTCCACCCTTATGCATATAATTACAGTTAAAATATTCAATTATATTTATAACAATATGGGAAAATGAAAAATATTACTCAAAAATATCACATACGATATTGCGGCCAAATCTTTAATACCGTTTTTGACTTGCGGACTAACCCCCAAGTCCCACCCTCAATTTTTAAAATTCAATTCCACCTATCCTACGCTCTTTAAAAATTCTTAAAAATATTCATATAATCTTTTTTTTTCATCCTTAAGACGACCGAGACATTTTTGACTTGCGGACACACCCCCAAGTCCCATCATTATACTTTGCGATTTAATTCCACCGATCCTCCACTCTTTAAAAATTCTAAAAAAATTCAGTGAGCTCTCTCCTCACATTCTAAAGACGACACAGACATTTTTGACTTGCGGACTCACTCCCAAGTCCCACCCTTATTCTTTGCAATTTAATTCCACCGATCCTCCACTCTTTAAAAATTCTTAAAAATATTCATATAATCTTCTTTTCTCATCCTAAAGAGGACCCAGACATTTTTGACTTGCGGACTCACCCTTAAGTCCCACCCTTATTCTTTGCAATTTAATTCCACCGATCCTCCACTCTTTAAAAATTCTAAAAAACTTCATATAATCTTCTTTTTTTATTACATGCATATGAACGCCAAAGTAACTTAAAGCTCATTCATAATAGCTTTACATACTTCTGAAATTTCAAACAAGTAGTGTATAAACTGGGGCACGTTCCTGTTTACAGAGCGGAAAGATATATCACGTTAACTCGGTTACACACGGTGTTAAAAAATGTTTTCACGTTTAGTTAGCGTATTTTGATGAGGAAAGTAAACCAAAATTAATGTTCTAGACTAGACAGTGCGGCGCCGCCGGTAGCGTGCGCCGCCTAGAGTTCAGGTTATGACGACACATAGATAAAAACATATGAATTGTCGTCCGTCTTCATAATAATTTAATAGTTTAATTTGTCTTTTAACTATTACGAAATGTATAAGATATTAACAGAGTTGATTTTTGACTATTCTGAGTTAATATTCTACATAACTTTTAAGCTGTCTATTTATAGACTAAGAAAACTTCAATGATATTCAATTTACTATTATAAAACTTTTATTATAAAAATACTGATTACATACAGAAAGCAACTTATTATACCTTAGAGATAATTTTATAAAATTAACAATAACAATTACCAATATCTGTGGAATAGCCTAATATAACGATCCAAAATAGAATAGCAAAATACATAGTGGTTAACGTTAGACAAACAGTTGTATCTTTCACGTCTTAGCTTACAAACGGTGGAAAATAGGTTTACCTTACCCGTTTCTAAAAATGAAGATATACAGATGTCAACTGCACAAAACACCATTGATTTATTCAACCCACTATTGCAATGAATCACTATTGGTCGTCTTGGATACATGCAGCTCCCACTGGGTGACTCTTGGTTGGCCATCCATCGACCACACATCCTTGTCGTCATTACCAACTCCAGAAAGTCAGACTCTACTGCAGAAATATCATGCTCTTGCCATTTGTCAAAAAGAAGATGAGTAACTTTCAGGGAGCCTCCAGCTTCGTGTGTCACATGAAGGTGTGTTATTTGAAAGTTCGATCGTTGCGAATAAGTTTCAAGCGTTTCTATCTTAAGCCTTCCAAATTCCACAGCTGTTCCTTCTACTGGACTCCAGTACTGGTAGCATTGGTTCACTCCATTTTCAACAGGCTTGCATAGCATGATGATGAGCTCGCTCTGATGATCCCATATGGCCCTCCAGAAGGTACTAGTTGTCTTCTCTGAGGGTGCCGAAGAGCATATATATTTTTTCGGGTGTTTGAAGCCATTAATATAGCTCGCGTTTAAGGAGGCCTCGGAGCTTTCGTCTTCTGATATCACCACGCGGTTGTGGTCATAACACGGTGCGTCTTCGAATCCGTTGTTTTTAACGATTTCCAATGCTGGACCCCACGTTTCTTTGATTTTCTTCTTCATGATTTTGTTGTGCTCTTTGCAAAAAATTGTGGTGGCTTTGTCGTCATTAATTAATTTAATAAAATTTTTCAGGCTCAGCGCTTTCGAATTTTCAGCCCCCATTTTAATGTTCAGTGTACTTACTGATGTATGTACAGAAACTTAATGTAATATTACTGTTACTGTGCCTCGATTTATAGTTAGTCTTTTTCCTTATGACTTGACGCATACGAGATTATTTTTGTGGCTTAATTATTGTTATAATCCTATATTCGCTATGAATACGTGACCTACCCGGTTTTACGTCATGGAAAATACCATGGTTGCTAACTGTTACAATATTGTTGCTAACCACTGAAAAACAGTATTTTTAGGTATCTGCGGCTTTTAGGTTTATTAAAACAATTGCACAATGTTAACTAATTTACAGCAACTAGCGAATAGTAGCTTACATAGATTTTATAGTAGTTAACTGAATTAGGATTAGCACAGTGCGCTAATCTAATTAGCCAGCCGAGGTCTCAAGCTTAAGAGAAAGAAAATACCTTCGCCTGTCTACGAATGTCAGTTAAAAAAAAACAGAACAGCGTGTAAGGAAAACTGAATGCTTATCTCGTAGTCTGTTTGTTGTTGTTTATGTTAAGCCGCCACTAGCAAATGATCAAGTAATTCATAAACTTATGATAAGGGAAGCAATAAAAAGCATCGGCATGTCGAGATGTATTAGGTATCGATTAAACGGCCGTTATACATATTTATTTTCTATCATGTAATGAAAGGGCATAACTTACGTTATTTCAGTAAATACAGAATCTAAATATATAGCTAGATAAGTGTTATAATATATATAGATAGATCAGTATTTTATTTATTTTACCTTAAGCTTACCCTTAAATACTATGTATTGTGCTTACGCACTTACCTACAACTTCAATACTTATGTTTGCGTATTCGCAGTACCTACGTTTCAGATCCTTTATTTACCTGAATTACATTCTATTAAGGCCTAATGGATAGACTCAATATAATTTATAATTGATGTCGTTCAATCATAGTAAGAAACAACGATATGCAGTGTAGTTCTATAAGCTTACGTTAGAAAGGTAGAAATAACGGTGAACGTGACCTTCAAAGATTAGTATTCCCGAAAATCATTTTAGTGCGTTCCAACTTTCAAGATGTTATGGAAAGTGAGCATGAGTTCATCAACCGCATATCGTTCGAGGATGAAGGTCTATGGGAAAATAGACCTAGAAAAAGGAGGCGCCAATCGGTCGTCATGAGCACCAGGTTCGACATATTTTCCGCGAATTGTGTGGATGGATACCATGTGAAAAGAAAGTTTATGATAGTCAGCAGCCTAGTAGCTGAAGTTGATTCCTCCAATTTTTGGAGCTTTGTATGGGAGAGTGGTTGTAAAGTGATTGTGAGGTTCGACAAGAAGAAATTAAAAAGTTATAATTGGCTTAGTAATTCACAAGTCTTCGAGTATTTTGTGAGTGAATTTTTCATTTTGAAGAAGATTATTACTGATAAATACTACACGCAGCTTGTGTTATATTTAAGAAACACAATGGAAAGGAAATCAAGGACACTCACGCACTACCAGTACCACGACTTTCCAGATCGCAACGCCCCTTTCAACTCTACTCAGTTTATCTACTTTTTGAAGATAGTAAACAAAGAACAAGGCTACGGCACAATAAGAACAGATTGCAAAAAGCGTGCAGTCAGTCCAATAATGATCCATAGCATAGATTGCTTCGAAAGAGCGGTGTCGGTCTGTGTGTTAGATAACTGTTTGGACCAATTGATAAAGAAGAGTACATATTCATTAACAAGACCTTGCTGCATAGCATATGCACGTTAGATTCAGGAAGGAAAAAATCTAAAGACAGTGACCTCGAAAATATTACTTTCAGAAGTCGCGTTAGGAAATATTGCTCGCTTTTTAAACGCATGTCTGTTCCCTGAGTGTATCGAAAAAGATAGGGTTGGCACCATCGTCAAAATAAGACATTTTAGTGTTAGTGCTTATATAGGTATAAGGCTGGTGTTATAGAATAAATGAGAACTAACATTAAACTATAATGTATAAGCTTTAATTATGTCATAAATTTTTTTTAAGCGACATATGTGTGTAATTCATCCTACCTAAATAATACCATTTAAGTAGTAAGTAGGCTACACTAATCACAATGATTTTACCGCAATGATATTCGCGTGCATCATAAGCACGCAGGAACAAACGGATAACATATAATAGGATCGGTTTCCAGACATGTGTTGAATATATATTTTTTTGCGTCCTTACGCATTTTATAAACACAACTCTTAATGCACCTGACAATCAATTACTATTCTTATATGCAAACATAAATCCTGTATAATTGAATTGGCCTACTGCCAAAGTTAAGGGAGCAATATTTTTATTGTATACGTTTCAACCCTATTTGATAACTCACAGTATTATAAAGCAGTTATATAGTAAACTGTATTGAGACTGCAAGCAGATTAAATTTTATTGATGTACCAGTTTGATGTACCAGTCACGTGAATTTCGTTATCACGTTGCAACACTTGGTTACATCACAAGTTACGCAATCTTATAAATTAACGTAACGCGCAAAATAGACGTTTGGATATTGTTCTATTGCTTCACATGACCAAGTTTTCGTTTGAAAATAAATGTCCTTTTGGAGTAACGGTAATAGATTCGCTGAAAATGATTTTATTGGTAACATTTTTGGGTAAAGTTTTTTTTTTTTAATTTTGAGCTCTAATTCTTTGTAAATTTTAATTTAAAAACTATGCCTATATACAGGGCACAAAGACGGACGGACGGACACACAGCGTGGTCCCGTAGGTATGGAACCCTTAAAATTAGATAAAATAAAAATAACAATATCGAAGGAGGAGCTGATGCTCACATAAGAATGATTCGTTGACATTGTTTCAAGAATTTTTTTAATAAGTCCATGTCCACCAAAATACAGCTCTCGGCCAGGTAAAATGAAACCCAAAAAGAAAGAGCTAAAGAAAAAAGTGACGAGTGAGTAAAACCTCCCTAAGGACGTGCAATATAACTTTGCGTCAACACAAGCTATGTTTGTGTTTTCAATGGTCACGTGAACACTCAACACAAGATGTCGGGGAAAAAGTTTCTTCGTTTTATACTGGGTCTTGACCACAGGTATTCACTTATTTTTAACTGGAGCTTGTACTCATGAAACTTAACAACTTTCCCCTAGAAAGCTATGGTCAATTCGCAAAAAAATGTTTGGACTTCCCACATATATAAGTCATTGGGACTTCCATACAAAGTTCGCCCGCCAGCTAATCGATTTGCTTGGGAAGTCCAAACATATTTTTGCGAATTTTCCATGGGTTTCTAGGGGAAAGTTGTTTAGTTTCTTGAGTACAAGCTCCAGTTAAAAATAAGTGCATACCTTTGTTAAGACCCTATATATGCAAATTCAAATAGGGCGATCAGAGCGAGCTGCATCTTGAGCGTTAAAAAGTTTGTGCTGCTTACTGATATATTTTTTTTTCACAATTGTTAAGTTCTTGGCATTATCGTCATTGCATAAGGTTCATAAACAGAAAAAACTTTATCCGCGGTCTGTGTTGAATTTATACCGTGTTAAAATAAATTTCTTTGTTACTTTCACTTTTTTCGTAAACAGATAAAACAATTGAAAAGTGGCGGGTTTTTTTTTCGAATGTTCACTTTGTTTATTTTATTACAAACAGCCAGGTACAAATAATACAAGCAAAGTAGCAAAGTGATTCGATTGCAAATGTATACTTACAAAATGCGAAAATACTTTTTCCTCGAACTATTATGTTTAAGTTAAAATAGCATTCCTTATTTTTAACTAACTTCCAAAAAGGAGGAGGTTCTCAATTCGACTGTATGATTTTGGTACGCGATATCATTACCAATTGTAAACCGATTGTCATGTTTTTTTTTTATTCGATAGGTTATTTTGCAGGTTAATTCCGTAAAAAAAATATCGATATCGCTTAAATTTTAAAAAAATTAACATGAAAAAATAAATAGCTCAATTGTACTAAGTTGTTGCCATCGAAGTCGATTTATAACGTGTTTTAACTATTAAGGATTTACATTGATCTTATAAAACTTTTGGTTAGTTACACTTGGTTACACTTTGGTTTTTATTAATGACTTTAAAATGAAACATTAAAATATAAACACAGTAAAAAGCAACCCTAGGGTTTTTTCGCACATAAGTTGAATAATTAAATTTTGAGTAGGAGGTACCATATGTGGGTACCTAAATAAAAGAGATATTGGCATATATTGGTCTGGAATATATTTTTAAGACCAGATGAAGTAGGTCATTTATTAATTTACACTTATAGTACACCAAAAACAATTTCGTAAAGCATATGGATATTGTAAATTAATTAATTTATTTTTGAGCTCATCTAAATTTTATTCACCAAAACTATTAGTAAAATGTTTATGAAAGAATAATGCCACTATTACACGGCACGTGAGCATAATATTTAAAAAGTGTAAAAAAAATTTTATAATGGCAGGATGCGGGCAGCGCGGGACCGGTCGTCATGGAAATCCTTGGGGCAAGCCTTTGTCCAGCAGTGGACGTCTTTTAGCTGTTATTATGACGATGATAAGTATAATTCCATTCCTTGTTTTGGGTCACACTGCCGAAAGAACACACCTTTTTCCTGTGACGTTGTCGAGTAATAACAAAATACGATCTTCCATAAAACAGTAAACCCCAAAACTATAAAAGACTCGTAAAACTTTACAATCCGCCCAGGAACAGTAGCAGTATAACGGTCAAGTAATAGTTTAAAAACAAATTAATTTTAGAATGGGTTACTCGGCTAGATTCTATGAAAGAATCCTTGGTCTTCTATTATTTCTTTCTTATCGTGTGGCACAATTGACAGTGCTATCCAAGGGATAGACGGCGCTTACCTGGTGTTGCACTTAGCGTCACCCGCGGTCACGTGTAGGGTATTTAGATTTACACCTACGGACCTGTGCAACGCGACCTTTATACACATCTGGAATCAGATGTGCAGATTTCCTCACGATGTTTTCCTTCACCGTTAAAGCAATCGGTAAGTATATGTACATAAGTTTCTTGAAAAACTCATTGGTACATTGGCAGTCCAGATTTGAACCCGAGACCTCTGGTTAGGAGGGCCGAACCGTTACCGGTTGAGCCACCGACGAATCCTTAGTGTAGCTCTCCTACCTCACAAACCATGCATGTAGTGACGCTGCTGATTGAAGCAACGACGAGGCAGCGTAGTGAGGACCTAGACCAAACTGATCGTTTTAATGCAGCTTCTGGAGACCCGCTACGACACGAACTTCAAGGCATTCGAAGTGTGGGTCTCGACTCAAAAAAATCAGCTGTGGCTGAATAAAGATTTTTAGCCGCAAAGTGTGGTGTTTTGACGGTACCGTGGGCGTCTCCGAGAGCCTTACACTATTATTAGCAGCGCAGAAGCACAAATAAATATAGTAACTATTATAATATTTAACTATACTACTCTTATAAAAATTTTAACGGCCAAGTCACTCCCGACTGCAAAGGAAGGGTATGGTTTTTCGCGCGTATATTGTATGTAATATTCTTTATTACCTCATATCTCCAGAACCGCCGAACGGATTTGTATAATTGAGATATAGTTAGGTTAGTCTTAGCAGCCCAAGTATTCTTAGATAGGTGACGTTAAAAAAAACATTTTTTTTTACGAATACCACAATATGGATATCAAATTAAAGGCTTCAACCCAGGAATTTCAAAAAGGTATATCATGATTATCAATAACGTAATTATGATGTAAATAATACAATGAGAAAGTTAAAAAATATGGACTTTGCTCTTTCACTTTCTGAAACCGGTGGAGTGCCAATGTGACACGACCGGGAAAGCGAAAAAGGGACCTAATATTTACATGCCCTTCAGCCAGACTAGAAACAATAACGCAAATGTACTTACATGTTCTTGCCCCTCGCCGGATTTGAACCGAACTCCTTCTAATCCATGCAAGCAACGGATTTTAATGCGGTTTTCACTGTTATTTAGAGTATTTACTGCAAAATGCGAAGCCGGGGCCGGTCACAAATAAATAATAATAAGTACAAATTTAGACCGGTCAGTTGTTGATTTAAGCAGTCACCTATTTGCTAAAGGTCAGGCTTACGTTGCTTTGAGCAGAGTGAGATCTCTCTCCGGGCTTGCTATTAGTTCTTTTGACCCTAATAAATAATCAACCACAGGACGTAAACTCTTTAAATGGATAAACCGATTACGTAATTCGTCTAACTAAAAAGACATAAATAAAATAAATAAAAAAAATAACTCGTAATTGATGTGTCCCTAGAAAAAGTGATTGAATTCCTACTTACAAATAATCTCCTAGATAGTTCGATAGCTGCTTGATGTTACATCTTCTCCGTCCATATGTATTGTTTTAAAAAGTTATATACTGTTCTTTTAATATTTTTTTTAGTTAACCAGGTAACGGGACCCTATTACCAAGCCTACGCTGTCCGTCTGTTTGTCCGATTTTTAGAAGGTTTTATCTAAAATTTTCACAGAATATTTATTATTACGGAGGATTTACCAACAAATATTAAAAAAGTGATTAATAAAGGGGGTACCAAGGAACGTGATTTTACCCGACTGCGCCAGAAAAAGGCTAATGTTTTGCGAGTGTATGTATTATTTATATTTAGGTGTAGTTAGATTCGTATTGATCCCGTGAGTGACATAGGATATTATGTTTCATCTAACTAACTTTTTTTTTTTATTCTCTATTGGTAAGCCCTTGGCATCATCTCACCAGATGGTAAGTGACGATGATGCCAAAGGTGGAAGCGGGCTTGCCAAGATTCCCCAACGCAATGGAGAACTGGCTATCTTATCTTCATGCCGGAACACATCAATGTTTTTTTTTTAACACTGATGTTTGGCGGCAAGACTTAGATAAGATGGTGGTAGCTAGCCAGGCGGGCTTAGAAAATGCCCTATCACCAACCAAACCGAGTCTTACAAGGTGACCCCGCCGGGAATCGAACCCGCGACCTCCTGTGTTAAGCCAGTGAACTTTGCCTCTGAGCTACGGAGGCGGTTGAAACTAACTAAAAAAGAGGGGTAAGTTTTATGCAGTCGGGTTTAAATTTTTAATTAATTTGTGTAGTTATTAAGGCCAAGTAATCTTAATCGATACATGGCACGTTTTCACAGAATTTTTGTTGAAATTTCACTTTTTTTGTATGACCCAAAAACCAAGATACAGGGGCTCAAAAATCAGTTGAAATGGTTCTAGAAAAGGTGGCCCTAGATTAAGACTTGACATATTTTCAGTTTGTTTTTTTTGGGATTTCAGTTTTTTTTGTACGAACCGAACCGTACTATTTTTTTAGGTTCCGTAAAAAAAACAAAACGGAACCTTATAGGATCACTCGTGCGTCTGTCAGTCCGACCGTCTGTCCAAGCCCATTTGCTCCGAATCTACTGGACCAAATCAGGTGAAATTTGAAAGGATAGTGTAATCCTATGAGCCAAACACAGGTGTACAAAGTAAATACCTTTTTTTTTAAATAAGGGTTATTTTCGGGGGACAAATTAGGAAATTTAAAAAAAATGTTTGAAAAACTTATTGTGTCATACATCAAATGAAAGGACTCGTTATCAGGATCTTAAATATATATTTTTTAAATTGTAAAATAAATAGTTTTGATTTTATTCACGAAAGAAGACAAAAATTGACCATTCCCCCGCCCCCTGTTCTCCGAAACTGCTGAGCCTAAAATTTAAAAAAAAATACAAAATTTACTTCATGGCTTTTAGATTACAGGAAAACCTGTAAGAATTCTATCAATTGAAAAAAAAGTGGTAAACTCAATGTAATACGTTCACCTACGGAGTAAAGTTCTAGTCATAATAGAAAATAGTCTATCGGTGTTCTACAGGATTCATTTCGGAAAGTGTGTCCTGGAGCTTCACGACCTCATTCCCCCTCTTCATTTCATCGTCGAACGACCAGGTGCGGAGGGCGATTCCACCCCTTTGTCGTTGATGTTCCACCTTTACGTACAAAGCGTTTTGCTTCTTCGTTCATTATGCGAACGGGCAAGGAGTGGAATTCTCTGCCGGCGTCTGTATTCCCCGATTCGTATAATTTAGCAATCTTCAAAACGAGAGTGAATAGGCACTTTTTGAGCTTGCGTGTTACATCCTCGGCTGCATCGGCACTTACCATCAGGTGAGGTGCAGCCAAACGCACTAAAATTTTTATTTTAAAAAAAGAAGTTCACCAAAACACCACTAGATTGCGCTAGTAGTAGTTAACTGTATGGAGTACTGCTCTCACTTGTGGGACGGATCGGCTCGTTACTAGCTATATCAGATAGAGTATCATTGGCGACGAGGAACTTGTATCAAACAGGCTCCAAAGCCTCGAGCATCTCCACAAAGTCGCCTGTCTATCGGTGTTCTACAGGATTCATTTCGGAGAGTGTGTCCTGGAGTTTCACGACCTTATTCCCCTTCTCCATTTCATCATCGGACGACCAGGTGCGGGGGGCGGTTCCACCCCTTTGTCGTCAATGTTCCTTGTACGAGAGTCATTACGAATCGTCTCGGACGCAGGTTTAACGACTTCCAGCCTACCGAACAAGCCGGTTTCCGAAAAGGCTTTAGTACCATGATAGACCACATACATACGCTGCAGCAGATTATACAGAAGACCGAAGACTAAACTGCTAAACTGAAGTAGCAGTGGGCAGGGCACATAGCTCGTAGAACAGATGAGCGATGGGGCAGTAAAGTTCTCGAGCGGCGACCGCTCACCGGAAAACGTAACGTAGGCAGGCCTCCCACGCGGTGGACCAACGACCTGGTGAAGATCGCGGGAAGCCGATGGATGCGGGCAGCGCAGGACCAGTCTTCGTGGAAATCCTTGGGGGAGACCTTTGTCCAGCAGTGGACGATTTTCGGCTGATATGATGATGATGATGATGATGTTCCACCTTTACACACGAAGCGTTTTGCTTCTTCGTTCATCATGGGAACAGCCAAGGGGAGGAATTCTCTTCCGGCGTCTGTATTCCCCGATTCGTATAATTTAGGAATCTTCAAGACGAGAGTGAATAGCCACTTTTTGAGCTTGCGTGTTACATCCTCGGCTGCATCGGCACTTACCATCAGGCGAGGTGCAGTCAAACACACTTAATTTTTTTTTAAATAACTCGCATCTTACTGTGAGGATTTCAAATATGATATTTTGTATTTGACTTTGGCATTGTACGGAACCATCTTCACGCGAATTCAACTCGCACTTGGCCGGTGTTATTGGGAGACATATTTTGTTTTCGAACAATATTTATCACAATGAACAACTTTAGCTATGACGGCATTTCTCTGTCTCCAATAGTTTAGCTGTTCCCCATTTGGCTCCTCATCAGGTAAAATAATGATGAAGCTAATTCTCATTTTGAAAGTTTTTCTTTTTTACGGGTACTTAAACATATCCTTGTACCAAATTTCAAGTTTGTAGGTAAGCTAAATGTACCTACTTTAGATTATTGATGATCGGCGAGTAAGTTAGTGGGTTAGTAAGTCAGTGATTTGCCTTATTTTGATTAGGGAACTTTGACTTGAGATATTTCGTAATGGTTTAGTCCATTAGCATTATTAGTCCACGAGTCTAACTTTGTATGACTCGGTTTGGTTGGTGGAAGGGCATTTTCTAAGCGTCAATGTTAACAGTAAGTGACGTGTTCCAACTTGAAAATAAGACAGCCAATTTCCCCATTGCGTTGAGGAATCTTAGTAAGCCCGCTTCCATCTTCGACATCATCGTCACTTACCATTAGGTGAGATGATGTCAAGGACTTACCAATTGTAGATAAAAAAAAGGAACAAACTTGTAATTTGGGGGTAGACGTAGGCCAGTACATACTGAACTAGTAACTTTTCAGACTTCTACATATATCCATAACCAAGATACAAGGGGCATAAAAGTACTGGGAGCGGCTTCGATAAAAGGATGGTAAGGCTGTGCTTGACTTGGCGAGGGCACTACCGTACTCCCAGATTTATTTGTTGTTCATAGCAATGTTATATGAATTGTACAATATTTTTTTATTGTATAGAAAAAAAATACGCTCACTCCGGTAGGGGTACCCTTTTCAGCGAAAGTGCGACACGAATTTGGGGTATCCTAATAAATTAATTTAAGTTTCAGAATATGCGTATTGGCAAGGACTTGAATGTTGGAATTGAATGTAACTAAAAACTTTATTGCAGATTCTGAAATAAGATTTAAAAGTGTTTTTTAAAGGACATTTATTTCATTCCAACTTTAATCATTATAAGACCCATATACTGAAACTAAAAATTCAAAAATCATCTAGAGGTGTGATGTCGTGCTACATTTTAAATGAAGTTGGTTAATAAATAAAGGTAGTAGGTAGATAGTGTGTAAGTTATGTAGATCACGCGCACGCTCAGCGCCGCAGTTCGTAAGTACATATATGCATGCGGACTCGATTTATTGATGTACAAAATCTGTTTATATGAAATAATTCAAAAAATAGTTAGTTTAAGGATTTTTTAATTATGATAAATGTTTTTTTTAAGTTTTATTCACATCAAATTAAATTAAAAATATTTATTTTAAATAGGTGTTTATACAATAAAAACTTATTGTCTATTACAAATAATGTCATGATTCAGATTAAAGTCTCACAGGTTATGGTATTTGTCATAAAATCAATACATACATATACAAAAAAAAATGTATGTGTATCTATGTGTCCGTCCCGTGCTCTAGTTCCTAAACTACTAGACGGATTTGGGTAAAATTGGAACATTATTATTTTTTTATCTCCAGTTTTTTACAATTTCTCCTATCATGATTTTTCAGGTTTGCTACCATAGTAATGTATAGCATATCACTGCACATAACCATATATCTTTGTCATTTACATTATCTATTATTTTATAATATCCTCTAGAACACAAGCATTGTTTAACATGAGTCTTAAACTTATTCTCTGAAAAAATTTTTAGGAATTTTGTTTTATTTTACACTCCCCCTCAAATGACTTTTTAACCTTACTCAGTCACGAATGGGCTGTATCTAATTTATTTACATTTTAAGAAACATTTTGGTTACATTTTATTCAAATTATGCCTGTCACTGTTCTTAGGAAATAAAATATGCAAATTCTTACGAACGTACATGATACTTTAATATATGAATTGACTAGCAACAATTAAAATATCGATTTTTTAACTTATTCTGTTAGGATATGACTCACTTGATGGCATCACGGATAGCTCTTTTCTGCAAGATGAAAATAGTTTCTATGTCAGCCACCATTATACTATAGCGGTAACAAAAATACACTAGTCTCGCAGTACCTTCCATTGACTGTCTTATTTTATTAACGGCTTAAGCATTAATTCTTTTTAAATTTAAAATAAAATAGTTTAAGTAGATAGTTGAAAAAAATATACGGCCCATTTTTACGGGCTTGCAGGATTGCCTTTAAAAACAGTAGCAACTTTGTTTCCGCGTCCCAGTTCGTCCCAGTAATAAATCGGCTGCCATCGCCTGCTCCTGAGCACCCATTTAAAGTAATAACTACATTAATATTAAAGTAGGGCCGCGGCGAGTTGTAAGTAAAAATGTCTCAGCACTCGCCAGCTTCGACCTCGAGGGAGTTGCCAAGTTATTTATTAGGTCCTTTGGAGAGCGCAGACTTTTGTTTGCATGAAATCCGTGATCGAACAGGACTTAACTACTGTGGTACTTACTTATTAGAAACAATACGGTATTTAACTACTAGTCATTTAAGTTATGGTACTTTTTTATTTTTTTTTATTTATTATTATATCATCTCATATGCGTCACCACCGAGGGGCTCGAGCCTACCCTGAATCAGGGCGATCAGGCCTTAGTCGACCACGCGGGCTTAGTGCGGGTTGGTTGACTTCACACACAACCTTCGAGTTTCTTCGCAGGCGTGTGCAGGTTTCCTCACGATGTTTTCCTTCACCGTTAAAGCAATCGGTAAGTATGTGTACGTAAGTTTTGAAAAACTCATTGGTACATTGGCCGTCCGGATTTGAACCCGGTACCTCTGGTTAGAAGGACCGAGTCGTTACCGGTTGAGCCACCGATGCTTTTAATTTTTATCAACTGTCAAAAACGACTTTTTGTGTTCGTGTTACTAGCTTGTGACGTCATTGTCTTTAACGAACTAATTTAGTGATTTTAATTAATATAAAATTTAAAATGGCTTAATATATCAAATGAATAAGTTTGTGTGCTTTTGTAGGAGAAATACTCTATAGTGCATAATTTTTAATAATTTATTTTAGATACTTTCAAATACTTAATTGATTTGAGACGAACTACTACTAAAAAACTAACTAACTACTAAATTATTAAATACGTACAATAGAGATGACGAATGCTAGTCATCTGAGTTACTTTTTATCATCTGTCATAAACCACATTTTGTACTAAAAATGTTTGAAATACCTAGGCGTGACGTCATTTATGTACTCATTTTGTGATTTTAGTGAATTAAAAATCCAAGACTTGATGGCAAACAAATCGAGTAAGGTTTTTCGAAGTTTAAGTAGGAAGGCAATTTAGTGATCAAGAGTTTATAATTTATTTCTGATGCTGTCGTCATCCCTATTAAGCCGATTTTCAGTATTGGAGACGAGATTTGCAAAAATACAATACAATGTTTAAGATGTTACATGTCATAAAATATCTTAAATAATAAATATTATAAATTACGTTTAAATTCACTATTTGAATAAATTGAAACAAATTGACAACAAAAATTTTACTCGCGCACTGATGATTCCGTACCAACACACATCTGCACACAAATACAACAATGATACCTTTTCAATTTCTCCCGCGTTGACATCGTTTTGATGAGTGTCCTTGACGGTGAGAAGTACGCAAGCCGCAAGCGGCTATGTCACTTTCCACGCCCTCAACCAACTATATACAAAAAAAAACACATCGATCCGTTGTTCCGTTGCGACACCGACGACGTGAGCGACCGTGGAATGGTATTTTTCCCAGATCCCTCGGGAACTATGTCAGGATATGCTAATTAGTAAATTATGTCATTTCCCACCCCCTCCACCATCTCTGTGCAAATTACAACAATCCATTATTTCGTGATGAAATGTAGCCTATGTCCTCCCAGTGATACAGGCTACAAGCATGCTAAATTTCATTAAGATTGATCGTGGTGTTGAAGCGTGAAAAGAAAACAAACAAATAAACACATTTTCACATCCTACTAATATTATAATAAATGTGAAAGTTTATATGTATGGATGTATAAACTAGCCGTCAGCCCACGGCTACGCCCACGTTGTTTTCAATTTTCCTGTGGGAATTAGACGTTTTCCTGGGAAAGTAGCCTATTTCATATTCCAGGACTTAACCTATATGGGTGCCAAGTTTCATCAGCGTATTATTCTTATAACGGGCGGATGGCTAGTAATATTATAAACTTGCTTGCTTCAGTAATATTATAAACTTGCTTGCTTCAGTAATATCTGACTAGCCGTCCGCCCGCGGCTACGCCCACGTTGTTTACGATTTTCCCGTAGGAGTAAGACGTTTTCCCGGGAAAGTAGCCTATAGGTTAGGTCCTGGAATAGAATCCTATTCCAGGACCTAACCTATATGTGTGCCAAGTTTCATCCGCGTATTATTCTTATAACGGGCGGATGGCTAGTAATATTATGTACTAAAATTTAATTTTAGTTTTAATCTTTAGCTATAGTTTATTTAAATTAGTTACCTAATATTGTAATTATTTTCAACCGACTTCAAAAAGGAGGAGGTTCTCAATTCGACAGTATGTTTTTTTTGTATGTTTGTTACGCGATATCTCCGCCGATTGTGAACCGATTTTCAAGATTATTTTTTTATTCGAAAGAGTATACTCCCGAGGGGGTCCCATTGTCACCAAGTCAGGATCTGATGATTGGACCCCAGGGAAATCGAGAACAACCCTCAAATTTTATAGGCACATATTACGTGTTGTATGTATTTCCTAAAACTATTCAAGTTTTGGCGTCTATTAGTCATCATCTCATGTTGATGAGCTGACGAAGGAAGGTACAACTCCTTAACGGTTAGGAGTTGGAGGATAATTCTTCGTATATTTTGCAAAGATACATAGGTAAGTATAGACCGATAGTTGTATTCTCTCAGGTTATTCAGATGAGCTGATGATGGAAGATTTAACTCCTTAACTTTCATTCTGTTAAGATGATGATGGAAGCTACAGGAATCTATATCTGTTAATGAAACACATGATTTATGATTTGATGGTTCCTATTGGCGAGTGGGTGATTGGGTATAACGTTGTTAGATAGATAGCATCATCACTAAAAATAAATAAAATAAAAATAAAAGTTTAAAAAACTTAAAAACCAACTTCAAAGTGAAATTCACTCAAAAGTAATACTATTATTATACTTAGATACACGACATTAACCAACAATAACGATTTCAAAGGTAGGTACGAATTAAATTAGGGCCTAAATTTTTTTTTGAGGTCGGTGTCAGCAATGCCATCGAATCTAAAACATTTGATACGTAACTAGCTGTGTGCTGGTACCGACCTCAAAAATAATTTTAGACCCTTAATTTAATTCGTACCTACCTTTGATTTCGTTATTGTTGGTCAATGTCATGTATCTAAGTATAATAATATTATTTCATACTTTGAGTGAATTTCATTTTGAAATCGGTTTTTAAGTTTTTTAAACATTTTTTTCCATTTATTTTTTGCCGAATAAACTTCATTTCTTTCTTTCTTTTTTCTTTACTAGCCGTCCGCCCACGGCTACGCCCACGTTGTTTTCGATTTTCCCGTGGGATAAAACGTTTTTCCGGGAAAGTAGCCTATGTTCTATTCCAGGACCTAACCTATATGTGTGCCAAGTTTCATCCCGATCCGTCCAGTGTTTGAAGAGTCAAAGAGTAACAAACATCCATACAACAAGCTTTCATATTTATAATATTATTAGGATTCGGGTCGTTCCTTTCCCTCTAATATGGTTGAGAGGAGCGATGGCGGACTCTCGCGTTATACTCGTGACCGAGTGCTGTCCGTGTGAACTGGCCTACACTTGCCAACAGCATTCATGATTCATGTATAACTTCTCGTGTCATACTATTTATCATGTTCTAACTACATAATTTGTTTTTTTTATATATATCAAGGACTGGATTTTGATGTAATCACTATTTTATGACTATCAAAAAGAGTGTAATTTACACCTCTTTTGTATAAATATCTTGAATCTTGATTAGTAAGGATTATCTACATATTCCCCATCGTGGTGGGTTGATACGGGCCAAACATTCCAGCATTGGTAATAGTCTTGCTATCCCAAGACGAGCCTCCTAGTTTCGATTAGGCCGATACTCATTACCGAGGAGTGACCGCGGTTATCTCAGGGGACGACCATCTCGGATCCGTTTCCTATCCTACCCACAATACCTATTATCTACTTACCTGTCTCTATCTAGTGTCTTGGTACGTGGCTGGTATTGGATTAACTTATTTGAATTGCAAAGTTATGTATGAAGGGTGTAGTAGATATAACCGGTACTGCTTGGTTTGGTTTCTAAAATGTGTAGTATATTCGAATCACAATAATGGGAAATTTTCTTTATAGCTAAGTTAAACTTGCTGGGTACTATTGCATTCCCTTGAGTCCAGCGGTTGTGGGTCGAAGCTGAAACCTATGTAATCTTTTAGAATACTGTTTTTTTTGTTATTTATAATGACTAGTATTTTTGTTTTATTAGATTGAGAAGAAAGATGCATGCGTCCCAGGACTAGTAGCGATGATCTCAAGGTCCTACGCGCGATCATCATAAGGTTTACAAACGAAATTATGAATAAATAGATTTTGTCCGCTGTACGAATTACATACGTACATGTAATTTATTTTTATATTATTTTGTTAAGATTTGGAAGCAGTCGCGCTTCTACTGTGTACTTTGTCCGCGACCCAGTTAAGAGTGCATTGACACGACAACGTAGCATAATTTTATTAGTATTTAAATCAGTGTTCAATTAGAGATCCTTCTGACAAGACCATTGTATTTTATTTGGGACCACCTCTAGGACACTCACTGACACATTGACATTGCATTCCTGTACAAGATCACATCCTGTACAATATTTTTTGGTCCTTCGTAAAAAAGTAGTGACGTCGCGAGTGCACTGTTATTTTTACTTTCGCGAGTGTTGTGTAAGACGTACGTTTAAGTTCGAAAGACAGCAGCCCGTTCGGAAGGAAGCAGTGTTCCCGTCCTACGTCCTGCGAACCAGTTGCACCATCGAAAGAGAAGTTCTGCTAATCAAGTAAGATCTTTCCTTTTTTTTACTTACAATGGAGATACTCATTCAACGCCAAGCTGCTATTTTAGAGGAGATTAAGAGAATCCATACTAATTTCAAAAAGGATTCGGCAAGTAGGAAAGATGCTGATTACATCAAGCGTCGTTTGGATGCATTAGACAGCCTGTGGGCGGAATGTACGCTGAATGACACGAAGTTGATGACCCAGGAAGATAAATCTCATCAATACTACACCGAGAACATCATTAAGGTAATCCAGAATTGGTACCAGGGGACGCGTGATGAGATATCCCGTTGGAAATCACAGGAAGCTGCGGGCAATCCATTGACGACAGGTGATGGTAAGGGGGTTACCGTCCGTTTCGACAGCTCGCACTTCGAGGGCGCGAAGGTGGATGACAAGGTGACAGAGTTACAGCAGTTGCAATATGCTAATTTCAGAGCATTGAAGAGGTTAGTAGAGAGTATTTGCATTGACGAAATTTCCGAAAAATGGGAAATTGAGGACAAGCTTAAAAGTTTGGAGATACGTTGGAAAGCCATTGACAAATTACACTTGCAAATTGATGGTTTATTAGTAGGTGATGACGAGGCTTACTATTATGAATTTGTCCAGCACGAAAAGCGTTTTGAGGAATTAAAACGTAATTTAAATATAAAATTAAACACGTCTGTTCATCAGCAACAGTCTACGCCAAAGATGGACATACCTGTGTTTAGTGGGAACTACACCCAATGGCCTACATTTTATGACTTGTACTCTGAGACCATACACAAAAATCCTTCACTTTCTAAAGGTCAAAAAATGCAACATTTGAAGGGAAAATTGCGTGGCGAGGCTGAGAAGTTAGTCCAGCATTTACACATTTCAGCAGAAAATTATGACACATGCTGGGAACTACTTTACCATAGATATAATAATAAGCACGTTCTATTTACGAAAAATTTTGATAATTTTATGAAACAGCCGTCACTAAAAAAGCAGACATCATTTGAGTTAAAACGTTTATATGACATTACGAACGAATCTATTCATGCTATACACAATCTGGGAATCGACACGTCGACTTGGGACCCCATGCTTGTGTACATTTTATGTAAAAAACTTGACCCGGAAACCTATTCTGAATATTCTAAATCAAGATCAGATCCGCGGGAAGTTGCCTCATATGAACATTTTATGGATTTTATTGAGAGTAAATTCATTGCATTGGAGCCCTTACATAAAAATAAAAATGAGAGTATTTCAAAACCACTGCCAAGAACTCAATTTCATAATGTGCCCTACCCGTTCAATAAAACACAAAAATCTGCAATTCAGCAACCTACACAGAGTTCATTCACGCGCTCTCGCAATTTTAATACCTATAATGCGAGTCAATATAATAAAATAATCTGCCCATTATGCAACGATAATCATACTCTGTTTCAGTGCCTAAAGTTTAATGACATGACAGATAATGATAAATTAAAATATGTTATAAAAAATAAAATATGCAAAAATTGTTTATTTGTACATTCCAAAGGTTACTGTGGATCTCAAAAACGTTGCAAAGAATGCGATGAGTCCCATAACACACTTTTGCACAAAGCTATCCTTTGTTCAGGGCATTTGCACTCAACAACGCCCGCTAAGCCTAATATTACAAGTCGAGCCTCAGACGGGCCGTCGATAAAAAATATGCAAAACAATTTTGTATCAAGCAATGATGACGAAATTTTGTTACCTACTGCCTTAGTGCAGGTTCAGGCCTATGACGGTAATTTTATTACACTACGCGCGCTGGTTGATCAAGGGTCACAGATCACATTAATTAATGAAGACGCAGCCCAGAAACTAGGGTTAAAACGTGAGCAAATGCATGCCAGCGTAAGAGGAATTGGTACCTTATCTAATAAGAGTAAAGGAAAGTTAAACTTAGTATGCAAATCTTTACACAGCGACTTTCAATTTACAACTGAAGCGTTGATTATGACACGTGTTGTAAATAACTTGCCAAACAACACATTTGCCAAAAAACCGTGGTCTCACGTGACAAATATTACTCTAGCTGATCCTAACTACAACATGTCCAGGCCCATAGATATACTTTTTGATGCACATGTCTATTCTGAAATATTAATGAGCGGTCTAATTAAAGGTGAAGGTCACCAACCTATGGCTCAACAGACCCAGCTGGGCTGGATACTGTCAGGCAATGTCAAGACCTACAACTGTCATGTAGTTACGAATAATCTTGAGGACTTAGCAAGGTATTGGGAGGTCGAAGACATCAGCGGTGAATCAAAACATATGACGTCACAGGAGCAGTACTGCGAGGATTTTTACGTAGCAACAACGAAACGTTTAGACGACGGCAGGTACGCAGTTCGATTGCCAATGAAACCGAACTTTGGTGAGCTTTTAGGAAAATCTAAACCACGCGCGATCGCCCAATTTATGCAACTAGAGAGGAAATTACACAAAAATACACTATTGTCTACTAGTTATACCCAATTCATGCAAGAATATATAGATATGCAACATATGAAGAAATGTAAAAATGACATTGAACCCTTCTGTTATCTGCCACACCATGGAGTGTTAAAACAAGATTCCTTGACAACTAAACTACGAGTGGTTTTTAACGCTTCACAAAAAACTGACACTGGCTTTAGCTTAAATAGTTTGATGGAGTGCGGTCCTAAGTTGCATCAAGATCTGTTAACTTTACTGATAGGATGGCGTTTGTATAAATACGTTTTCACAGCTGACTGTGAAAAAATGTACAGAATGATTTTGGTTCAAGAAGAAGATCAGCAGCTACAAAAAATTGTTTGGCGGGAAACAAAAGATAGCCCATTGCAGGAATACCAGCTCTGCACATTAACATATGGAACAAAATCTGCACCATTTCTTGCCCTGCGTACATTAAAACAGTTGGCACAAGATGAAGCCGAAAAGTACCCATTGGCAGCCAAAGTGTTAAACCACGAAATGTATGTCGATGACGTGTTGAGTGGCAGTAACAACCTGGAAGAAGCGAAACACATTCAAAAAGAATTAATTATCATGTTGCAAGGCGCCGGTTTAATCCTGAGAAAGTGGAACAGTAATGACCCATCTCTACTGGAAACTTTGACAACATCTGAACTCAACCAAACAACACTACATTTCAAAAATGAAGGTGTTACTAAAGCGCTTGGGTTACAATGGAACCCACAAAATGACAACTTTACGTTTAATAATACAATAAAAACAGATTGCAAGATTTACACGAAAAGAATATTACTTTCAGAAATATCAAAAATCTTTGACCCGCTGGGATGGCTCACACCACTCACAGTTAGGGCGAAGTTACTGTTTCAGAATATTTGGCTATCTCAATGTGGATGGGATGACAGCTTACCGGAAGACATTCAAGAAAACTGGAGAAGAATAAGAAATGATTTGCAAAACATAACTGACATTGACATACCTAGGTGGATCGGAGACACAACGAAACCGGTACAAATTCATGGATTCTGCGATTCATCAGAAAAGATTTACTCATGTGCAATCTACTTACGTACCTTGAATGACAACAACGAGCACATAGTAAGACTAATTGCTGCTAAATCAAGATTAGCTCCTATAAATAAAAAATTGACACTTCCCCGTCTAGAGCTATGTGGAGCATTGTTACTTGCAACACTCATGAAACAGGTCCTGAAGGCATTTAAGTGGGAAACAGTAAGCAAAAATACCTACGCGTGGACCGACTCTATGATCGTTCTAGGTTGGTTACATGGTGATGTATCAAGATGGAAAACGTTTGTGAGTAACAGGGTGCAAAAAATAACTGACGTCATACCGAAAGATCACTGGAGCTACGTGAAATCAGAGGAGAACGCCGCCGACTGTGCCACACGAGGACTATCCTGTTCTCAACTACTAAAACATCCCTTATGGTGGCAGGGCCCAGAATGGATAATTTTTTTTGACAAAAACACTGTACAGAAACCGGAAATAATACAAACACAGCTGGAAGCAAAACAAAAACAAATATGCGCTGTACAGTCAGAACCGTCATCTATCATCATAGAGCTGCTAGATAGGTATAGCGACATGACTCACATTACACGAATCCTTGCGTGGGTCTTGCGTTTTATTAAAAATACTAGGACAAAAACGAAGTTATGTACCAACTACTTAACATCTGCAGAATTGACAAGCACTGAAAAAAATATTGTGAAAACCATACAAGCACATGTTTTTAAGGAGGATATCTCAAAATTAAAAACTGACAAATCTCTTGGAAAAAAGAGTAAATTACTGACATTAAACCCATGGCTATCAAAAAATGACGTCATGCATGTTGGAGGGAGATTAAATTACTCGAATCTGGAGAACAGCGCAAAGAATCCTATGATTTTACCACATAATAGTAAATTGACTGACCTTATCATTTGGCGATCTCATCATCAAACACTACATGGTGGACCGAAATTGACATTGACACATCTTAGACAAAATTACTGGATTTTAGGAGGACAACGCGCAGTCAAGCGAGTACTACATAAATGCACGATATGTCGCCGACATAATGCAAAGAGCCAATCCCAGATCATGGCAGATTTACCCGAACCTAGAGTGACGGTATCTCGCCCCTTCACACACACGGGGGTTGATTTTACTGGTCACATTGAAATAAAGGCGAACAAGGGACGAGGTATGAAAACTCTATTGGCATATGTCGCTGTTTTTGTGTGCCTAGCGACAAAGGCAGTCCATCTCGAGTTGGTTACTGAATTGACTAGTACAGCTTTCCTAGCAGCATTTAAACGCTTTTGTGCACGGCGTGGAAAACCCAGTGATATTTACAGTGACAATGGAACGAATTTTGTTGGAGCAAACCGTATCTTACTACAACAGTACAAAATGATATTGCAAACCATAGATACACTTGTACTGGATAAGATAGAGGAGATGGGAATAAAATGGCATTTCAACGCTCCTGCCTGGCCAAGCGCTGGAGGATTATGGGAGGCAGCTGTAAAAAGCATGAAGTACCACCTGAAACGTGTAATGGGAAATCAACGTTTGACATATCAAGAGCTTCTAACGCTGGTTTGCCAAGCCGAAGCTTGCCTTAACAGTCGTCCATTATGCAGTTTGACTGAAGATACAGATGATATTGACTGTTTAACACCAGGTCACTTTCTCACTGGCACATCTATCTTGACAGTTCCAGAACCTGACACTGATAGCTATGACCTAAGAAAACGATGGCAGATTGTGCAAAAAATGGGCAAGGATTTTTGGAAGCGATGGTCCCAAGAATATCTTCAACAACTACAGACTAGACAAAAATGGACAAGACAGAACAAAGACCCTCAAATAAATGACATTGTGTGCATCAAGGACGATAATTTACCAGCAGGAAGGTGGGCATTAGGACGTGTAGTTTCCTTACATCCAGGTAAAGACGGACATACGAGAGTAGTCACCTTAAAAACGAAAAAAGGTGAAATAAAAAGACCTATGATAAAACTAGTCCCCCTAGTCGAGGCCGACAAAAAATTAATAAATGAAAAAAATGACAATGGTGACAGAAAAAGAAATAGAACGGGCAAAATGACATGGAAAAGTTTATTTGGGTATTCTTTATTATTACTAATGACAATGATAACTCCATCTGTACAACAAACCGAAAAAGGCATAAAAATTACAACCTTTACACAAAATCAGACAATTTATTTTGACAAGCTTGCAGAAGCTTATGAGATAAAAGATGAATGGAAGTTAATATTTTATTACAATATGACAAATTATTGGCAAAATGTTGAAGCGTTACAAAAATACGTTACTCATCTCAAAGGTTTTCAAAGAGAAGGTTGGGCAATGCAATTTCATATTTTTATTAATCAATTGGAACAGAACACAAACGAACTAATTTTTTACAATCAGCTGTTAAAAACACACCACCTAACACAAAAAAGATACAAAAGAGGCCTATTCGATGGGATCGGCTATGCTGCAAACACACTGTTTGGAGTCTTAGACCAAAGATTTGCTGACAAATATGAAAATGACATAAAAACTTTACAACAGAACGATGATCATTTATTACAGCTATTAAAAAATCAGACAAGTATCCTAGAAGCCGAACATAACATTTTACAAAGAAACGAGGCTACTATGGTGAAACATTTTAACTTGATAAATGAACAACTATACGCTCTACAGAACGAGACAGAACAACGAAAGGTCGAAATAGAAAATGCATTTTATATAATGACATCCACCATAGCAGCAGAAGCTATGATCCAAAATTTGAAATATATTCAACATACTCTCATAAATACTTTGACTAATATGTACCAAGGCCACATTGACATGCATTTAATTTCTCCAAATCAACTACTAAACGAATTAAATAAAATAGCACGGCATTTACCACATCACCTGGCACTGCCTGACATAAAAGATAACGTGCGAGAGATATACAGGCTGTTCCGTATTCACGCACGAGTGGCACGTCACTTTTTGATTATGGAAATAAAGGTACCATTAATAAGTGACGAAATGTACGAAATAAACAAACTCATGAGTATTCCTCAACGCATAGATAAAAAACGAGTCAGGTATGTCATTCCTACGTCAGATTTAATTGCATTCAATGTAAACCAATACTCGTTCATACCTTTGAATCAATTTGACATGGCCGAATGCCAAAAAATACAAGATCAAAAACTAATGTGTAAATTTAATCATCCTGTATATAACATGAATATCCGAACCCAGTCTATATGTGATACACTATTAGTAAACAACATTGAAAAATATGACTTTTACTGCCACTCAGAAATAAGAACGTGCACCGATAAATGGATCAAATTACAAAAACAAAACTCCTGGCTGTACTACTGTTGTGAAGAATGCTTGATCCACACTATGTGCCCAGCTGGCGTGACGTCAGAGACGCTACGTCACACGGGACTCATAACACTCGGACGGGGATGCGTCCTAAGAGGTGACACGTTCATGTTACATGCAAATAACGAGTATTCTAGTCAAATCACAGTCATCGATCCGAACCCAAATATTATTTCAATTCCGAAAATATCACCCATAAATAATATAATAAATACATCTTTAAAAAATACGTCATTGCAAATTGAGACACACGAAGAAAAATTACAAAAAATCAAAGCTGAAATAGACACCATCAAGGAACAGTCGAGCTTAAAAACATTAACCTCACATGATTGGCATCATTATACCATGATTTACACAGTCTTAGGAATTAGCATTGCACTGTTTGTCACATCTGTCTGCTACTGGCGAAAGATGACAAGGAAACGAAAAGGTACAGACGGTAAACGCCGTGGCGGCGCAAGATCTAGACCAGAGAGAAGCCTAGATGAAGAAGAAATCGATGATGGCTACAGTGAAATCAAAAAACACGTGACAAAAGTGTATAGTGAAAGTAAAAGGACACTACCGACATCAAGTGTGGTGACATTTGACAATCAAAAACACAGTGAAGTGTGCTAGAGTTAGATCTAGGGACACTAAGCAATTTTACATTATTTTTATTATGTTATATAAGTAATAGTGGTTTAATTTTACATTTTTTTATTATGGCGTAAATGACTTGATAATTTCTTTGTTTGAGATGGCAATATGTACGAATTACATACGTACATGTAATTTATTTTTATATTATTTTGTTAAGATTTGGAAGCAGTCGCGCTTCTACTGTGTACTTTGTCCGCGACCCAGTTAAGAGTGCATTGACACGACAACGTAGCATAATTTTATTAGTATTTAAATCAGTGTTCAATTAGCGATCCTTCTGACAAGACCATTGTATTTTATTTGGGACCACCTCTAGGACACTCACTGACACATTGACATTGCATTCCTGTACAAGATCACATCCTGTACATCCGCGGCTTCGCCCGCGTGGATATCGTTTTTATGACTGTATAGCTGGTGCCAGCGACTTTGTGTGATGGTTCTCTTGGTTAACACTTTATTTCTAATACCGTGTGATTAGTTATCTCGGGAAGTACGTATATGTATGTTGGGCATACATAAAACTCTCTTGAAAAAAAGGTCATGGTTTTAGCATGCCCAATATACATCAACTTCTTAGGATACCTGAGATCCACACGTCTACACAAGGACAAACAATGGGTTATTTAGATTTTTTCGGGAACCCCCCGATTTCCCAGGATCAAAATTATATCTTCGTTACTATAATTAGGTGTAAATATATTGAATACAGCTAATCAAACAGTAAAAGTTTCATCTTATTACAATTTAAGTCATTCCAGATACAACGTTCTTTTTTTATTCACATTTGGTAAACCCTTGGCATCATCTCACCTGATGGTAAGTGACGATGATGCCGAAGATGAAAGTGATCTTACTAAGGTTCCCCAACGCAATGGAGATCTGGCTTTCTTAACTTCAAGCCCGAACACATCAATGATGTTAGCACTGATGTTTGGCAGCAAAACTTAGATAATATGGTGGTAGCTAGCCGGGCGGGCTATGAAAATGCCCTACCACCGACCAAACCGAGTCTTACAAATTTGACCCCGCCGGGAATCGAACCCGCGACTTCCTGGTGTGAAGCGAACGGACTAACCTTTACACCACGGATGCGGTCAAAAACGATTCCTTCTTTCCTCAGGGAACCTTTTGATCCGGGATTGAAAATATGACGTCACGTAAAGTGACGATATGTATGCGATATTCGACACGCCTACGCAAGGAAGACCAATAGGTTATTTCGATTCCTTCGGAAAACCCCCGATTCTCCGGGATCAAAAGTATATTTTCGTTACTATAATTAGGTGTTGACATATGGAATATGCCTAATCTAACAGTGAAAGTTTTATCTAAATACATTAAGCCATTCATGAGATACATTATTCTTACTTTCCTGTGGGAACCTTTTGACTATCTGGAATTGAAAAGATGACGTCACAAGTGGTGTATTTGTCTCCCACGGTTATTTTTTTTTATATATTTCATGTACACAGTTGCTTATCAGGCTAGTCTTCTTCAGTTTCCACCTCTTTAATTATCTCTGTACAAGATATCACAAAGCGTGAAAATTTGTTTTCTCTAGATCCCTCGAGAACTACGGCTATCTTGATTTCACTTCCCACGACCTTAAACTCTTTCTATGCAAAAAATCAAGTTATCCACTGCTCCGTAGCGACGCCGACGTGCGCGAGCATGTATTTCATGTACATACAAAGATCCTTCGAGAGTTATGTCGGGCTAAGCTACTTCATTTCTCCCCCTGCTCAATTATCTTTGTGCAAAATACCACAAGCGTGAAAATTTGTTTTCCTAGATCCCTCGGGAATTATATCAGACTGCCTTGATTAGCAGTCTATGTCACTTTTCATCCCTTGAACTATATCTATTTAAAAAATCACGTCAATATGTTGCCCCGTTGCGATTCCGACGTGCGCGAGCGTGGAAATGAGTTGATCTAGATCCCGCGGTAACTATGTCGGGCTATACTAATTAGTAGTCTATATCACTTCCCACCCCCTCAACCATGTCTGTGCAAAAACCACGACAGTACTATCTCTTTGCAAAAAATATTATTAATACGTTGCTCCGTTGCGATGTTAAAAAAATCAACCAAAAAAAGGCTCTTTTTTCAGTTCCTTCAGAAACTGTACCGGAGTTTATTATTTTCACGGGATACAAAGTAATCTATGTCCTTTTCTATGACACAGGCTACGCGCATGCCGAACGTCGTCAAGATTGGTTGAGGCGTTTAAGCGTGAAGAGGGCAAATTATATGATTTCTTCATACATATTTTAAATCCCCGTTTCACCCTTTTAGGGGTAGAATTTTCAAAAATCCTTACAGCCACTTGAATGTCAAATTTCAGCTCAATCCGTCCAGTGGATTGAATTGTGCGTTGATAGATCAGTCAGTCAGCCACGTTTCCTTTTAAGTATATAGAGATACTGAAGGCGTTCTAAACGGAAGACATTATTATTAAAAATTTGGACTTTTTAGTTACGCGCAGCTAGTAAGCGTATATTCTTCTATTCAATCAATCGAGGAATGTAATTTCCTCCTGGCCAAACTAGCTAGCCAAGCTGGTTTGGCCACTATGAATTTATATTCCTCTTGGCCAAACTTTGAAAACTTACATAAATATTGTTTTCGTCACCATCATCCGCCTGTATTTTTAATTCAGTTTCAAATTCAATTCATTCAGTTAGAGTAGTCATTTTTATCTAATGCTAAAATAAATTAAAACTTCCTAGGCTAAAAACACGAGCTGAAACGATTCAATAGTGTACAAACAAGCTGAACAATGGAGGTTGTGTCCTATGTGTGCACAGCTTTATTTATGTGAGGCAAACCATTATGCCATAGCGTACGGCACGTATTGTTTTGTTAGCCAGCCGCAGTTTTCCTGTACTTTATAAACATAGTTTTTCAAAAAGGTTTTTTGTACCGGTTTCTCTTTAAAATGTTCGTATTATTTCACAAGGTAAAAGTTAAATAATGCTTCGTTTAACGATTTTGCTGCTGTTAATGGTCACGTTTAATTAGCTTTTAGCATGTAGCACGTTTTCCGCTTTAATTATCTATATCGAAAACCACTTAGTAAAATTTTGCATTTATTATTTTTGGTTTTTGTTATTAAAAATGTACTACACCGATATTGATAAAATTTATATAAAACCCTATCAAATAAGAAAATAATAATGAATATCGGTCTACAATCTGCAAAGATATTGCGTAACAAACCTACGAAAAAAAAATATACACTCAAATTGAGTACCTCCTCCTTTTTGAAAGTCGATTGAAAAATAACAGTAGCTCCTATGTTATTGGAATAAAGAGGAAAGTGATTGTACTCTTGCTTTCTGAACTTGGCTGAGACACTGCTTCAGATGTAGAGTAGTGTAGTTTAGGTTAGGAAAGTATAGGGTAGGGTAGTGTAGGGTAGGGTAGTGTAGGGTAGGGTAGTGTAGGGTAGGGTTGGGTAGTGTAGTGTAGGGTAGTGTAGTGTAATGTATGTAGGGTAGGGTAGGGTAGTGTAGGGTAGGGTAGTGTAGGGTAGGGTAGTGTAGTGTAGGGTAGTGTAGGGTAGGGTAGTGTAGGGTAGGGTAGTGTAGGGTAGGGTAGTGTAGTGTAGGGTAGGGTAGTGTAGTGTAGGGTATGGTAGTGTAGGGTAGGGTAGGGTAGGGCAGTGTAATGTAATGTAAGGCGATACGTAGTTCGCCGGGACAGCTAGTTTATTTTAAAAATTGTTCGAAATGCCTTCCACTTTTGCATTTGGTGAGGTACTCCTCGAGTTGCATTTCTCAATGAAATGTATGGTATTGTGTGTAGCATTTGACGGACTGAATATTTTAAATAATTTTTGTACACTTCATTTTGAAGTGACCGCATAGAAAAAAATCCATGGACGTTAGATCAGGTGACCGCGCTGACCACTGGACTTCACCATTCCCAAACCTTTCGTTGAGGTAATTTTGTGCAAGGCGTCGATTATTGTGGGCAGGGGCTCCATCTTGTTGGAACCTCATGTTCCGTATTGCTGCCAAAGGCAAATCATCTAAATCATCATCAAAATTTCTAAGAATATCTAGGTAAGTTGGACCTCTAAGTGTACCACTGTAAAACTGAATGGACACGACTTTATTGTACAAAATCCCGCACCAAAATTTAAATGAAATGTAATTTGTTTGCAGCTTTCAGTGGTTTGCAAATGATTTTCTGTAGACTAGTAATGGTTGTTCCGCCGGTCATATATCCCTGAAATGATACGTGGCGTTATAAGTTTACGTCATAAAAACGCTTAAAAAAGAAATGAATAAATCGGAGAAGTAATCTCGTTTAACCATTATTTAAAAAGTTGGTCTCATCCGTACAAAGAATTTGGTTCAAAAAATTTGTCCCATGTAACACGGTGGATAACCCAATTACAGAATGCTGATCTTCTCGCATGATCGCTTTCGAGAAATTTCTGAAAAATACGACCTTGTCGATACGGTTTGTATTTATATTTTTTAATTATCCTCATTACAGTACGCTGTGCAATGTCCATTTCCGTAGCGATATCTCTCGAAGAAATATTCGGAAAACTCTCGACACAACACAAAACATTTATTTCGACATCTCGACTGATGACGTAGGAATGTTTTTTGCGAGGCTTCGTGAAGCTTCTGTACCTCAGTAAATTATTCAACATTGTGGTCACAGTATGGCGACTTGGCGTTTCTCTTAGGGGGAATTAATTACGATACCATTCAATAAAACGTTAATTCAAACAATTTCTAGCAACTTCAGACCTATAGTCTCTGTACAATTTTTGGTTTGTATAGTGATATACAATCAATATAACAAAAAAAATTCAAAAAAAGTCATATCTCCGAACCTATCAAGATTTTTTTTTTTAAACGTCATTTTTATTTTCTCTTAAATTGAAAGTTTTTCTCTATCTCTTATAGTTTAGAATTCCCCCGTATTGACCCTTAAAAATCTCAGCCTGTATACTATATCCCACGATATTCAGTACCCACAACAAAACGTGTATTGCGCCAAATCCCAGCACATCACCGCGCTTGCGCTGAAGCGGACGCTGTCACAGACAGGTAAAACAATGCTTTCACTGATCTCCGACATTTTTAAGCAAGAATGAAATTTATCCACGAAATTCAGTAACTACAACAAAACGTATTCAATGAATGGCGTAAAAACCTAGCACATAACCGCGCATGCGTTAAAGTGGGCGCTGTCACAGACAAGTAAATATTGGAATGAAAACTTTTTGTAATGCTGTAAAAATGGCGAGAACCGCATGTGCGTTCCAATAAAAAAAATATGGAACTTCGTTGGTGATATTAACTTTTTGGATTAACTTTATAACATTATTTTGTTAGAGAAATAATGTTATAAAGTATATTTTTAAATTTCGGTATTGTGTTTATAAAGTATGCCAATATAAATTCGTTTTGAAGTTCATAATTCGAACTTTTCGATATGAGAGTAGATAAAGGACATTTATCTTATCTTATCTCATTGGCCATACCGCCTTGTCTTCAATGTAATATTTTTTTAGTAGTATTTGTAAATTTTACATCACTATATAGTTTATTAAGTAACTTAAGCTACACACTCTAGCAAAATAATTTGCCAAAACTTTCGCGGACTTCTTGTGGGAACTCGAAACACAGTATACACACTTTTATTTTGTTATCCTACACAATAAACGCATAAATGGTACTTTGCTGATAAATACACTATCAATATTATACATCTAAAACCAAAAATTGAAATTTTTTGGATACTAAAATAAAAATGACAAACTGAACGCTACTTATTTCCGCCAAAAAGTCCCCAAACGAGCAACAGGTAAAAAAATCCTTTTTCTCTTAGCGTTAAAAGCTACGGCGGCGCGGCGATCTTGATAAATGTTCGGAAACTCTGACCGTAAATTTGTTTTTATTTTAATTCCGTTTATATGCTCATTGCTAAAGTTAAAACATCCGGATTAGGAATTTTTATTAAATTGCCGTTTATCTGATAAAGTGGTTCTCAGAATAGTAGGCAAATTTATTTTACCTCGAAAAGAAGACAAAGTGACTAATAAAATAAATATATACTCTTCAAAGTAAAGAGAGCTACGTAAAAGCCTATCCCTTTCAAATAATCCAATAAAACTGTAACCCATTTTATACTTCAAAAGTATTTTTATGTCCCACATCAAAAGGAAAAACTTTTCACCGTACTTTTTCAGTTAGAAATAAACTCTCTCTAAATTCAAGTGGAGGTAAATGAATAAATTAAATAAATTGTAACTTCACCACGAGTAATTCTGAATCTAAACAATTAAAGGTCCTTAGTCGAAGGTTCGGATTAAAAAGGCGAAGAGGGCACAGCAAATATTGATTTTCGCCCTTTTACTAGAGGGACTTGACAAACAGAAGTAAGGGCCCAGGTCGGCACGGCACACACAGATTTACTGCTTGTTTGGTCTTAGTTACGTAATGTAGGGGCCACTTTTGGTCACCGTCAGTCTGCTTTGAGTCTGCGGGAGTTTTAGGGTTACCGGGGCTACCGGCTGGGGTTAACCCTCTCACGAGCACCGCAACTACAAGGAACAAGAGAAAAAAAAAACCTCCCATAGAACCGATCGATCGATACGCTCAATACTGATTTGGGAATATTGGACTTATAATATATTACTTTGTGCTAAGAGATTGTATATCTAATATAACAACCCATAATCTTCTAATCTGCAAATAATGACAGCGGTGGTCAACGGGTAAAATACAGTTCTTTTTAATTACCCGTAGTCCCATACTGGTGCAGTGGGTCTATGGGGAAAAAAAAATACCCGTTGTCCCCTGTGGTACAAAAGCCGTGGTACCACGGTTAAAACACGAGAAAAGTGAATCTTTTTGGTCACGGTCAGTCTGCTTTGAGTCTGCAGGAGTTATAGGGTTACCGGGGCTACCGGCTGGGGTTTACCCTTTGAAGAGCGCCGCAACTACGGCGAACAAGAGAAAAGTGAATTTTTTTGGTCACCGTCAGTCTGCTTTGAGTCTGCAGGAGTTTTAGGGTTACCGGGGCTACCAGCTAGGGTTAACCCTTTCACGAGCACCGCAGCTGCGGCGAACAAGAGATAAGTGAATCGTTTTGGTCACCGTCAGTCTGCTTTGAGTCTGCAGGAGTTTTAGGGTTACCGGGGCTACCAGCTAGGGTTAACCCTTTCACGAGCACCGCAGCTGCGGCGAACAAGAGATAAGTTAATCTTTTTGGTCAACGTCAGCCTGCTTTGAGTCTGCAGGAGTTTTAGGGTTACTGAGGCTACCGGCTGGGATTAACCTTTTCACGAGCACCATAACTACAGCGAACAAGAGAAAACTGAATCTTGTTGGAGATACAGATTAATATTGACACAGCAGCCCTGGCAAAAATATTGCCAATGCTCGTGAAAGGGTTAACCTACGATTAGTAATAAAGATAATATGGATGAAACGAAGACGTTAATATTATAAAAGCGAAAGTATTGAGGTTTGTTTCTTCCACTTTTACGCCTAAAAGGCTGAACAGATTTCGTTAAAATTTTGCATGAAGCTAAAGAGTGGGGGATATCATTATACTTTTTATCCCGGAATAGTTTCCGAGTATCTTTTTTTTTATTATTTACAATTAGTAAGCCCTTTGCATCATCTCACCTGATGGTAAGTGACGATGTTGCCGAAGATGGAAGCGGACTTACCAAGAACACCCAACGCAATGGAGAACTAGCTATCTTATCTTTAAGCTGGAACACATCAATGCTGTTAACATTGTTGCCTGGCTGCAAGACTTAGATAAGATTGTGGTAGCTAGCCAGGCGGGATTTAGAAAATGCCCTTCCACCAATCAAACCGAATCATTCAAAGTTTGACTCCGCCGGGAATCGAACCCGCAACCTCCTGATGTGAAGCTAATGGACTTAACCCCTACGCCTCGGAGGCGGTTAAATCTGGGAAAAACTAAAGTTCTCTCACCCTCACGAGCCTGCAATGCAACCTCACTCGAATACAGTCATGAAAACC
Organism: Coleophora flavipennella; assembly: GCA_947284805.1. NCBI lineage: Eukaryota > Metazoa > Arthropoda > Insecta > Lepidoptera > Coleophoridae > Coleophora > Coleophora flavipennella. The sequence goes on from OX369260.1 coordinate 10,727,322, forward strand.
ATATATGCGGCCGAAACCGCGAACAAAAACTAGTGTTTATTTTAATTTCTTCCAGTCTGTGATACACTGGACACTAATATTACCATTCATATCTACCTATTATATGCCTGGTTTAATCGTGTTAAATTAATTGAAGAGCATTTGAATTACTTTTGTACATTTTAGTATATAATTGACTAGCTTTTTCCCGCGGCTTTGCCTGCGTGGACATCGTTTTTATGACTGTCTTGAGGGTGACTTGCGCGTGAGCCGCAAGCGGCACGCGAGCGTGGACATGAGCTTTTTTCCAGATCCCTTAGGAACTATATACTTCAATCCGTTGCTCCGTTGCGACGCCGAAGTGGAAATGAGTTTTTCCTGGAGAACTATGTCAGGATATGCTAATTAGTAAATTATGTTATTTCCCATCTCCTCAAATCTCTGCGAAAAAAGTTACTTAAATCAATTTTTCCGTTCCGATATTAAATAAATTAACCAAAAAAGTTTTATTTTTCAGTTCCCTCAGGACTATGCTATTTTCTCGGGATAAAACGTAACCTATGTCCTTTAGGCTACCTGCATGCCAAATTTCATAAATATTGGTTGAGGTGTTGAAGAGTGAATATGCCTTGTGTGACCAATTAGAACTCGTTGATGATGTGACTAATTGAAACAAATTTGCAGTATGATGACCAATAACTACAAAAACAAGATGTGTCTTACTAGGAAAAAAAATAATGATGACTGATTGAAACAAGTTGTACAGCTTTTTTCCTTATGACCAGTTAGAAAACTTTTTTGGTGTGACGAGTTGTTGCAAAAAAACTTATAGACTATCACATACCTAATGTCTTCAGATCAGTATTTGTTATAGAATCAACATATATAGGGTGACCTCAAATTAGTTCTTGATACCAAAGGGTATGCATGTGTTCATGATAACAAACAACTTTCCCTAAGAAACATATATTTTTAAATTTTTTTTTTTGCAAATTCTCATAAATTAAATTAAATAATAAGCTGTTACGGTGTAAGCGTCGGTCGGCCGCAGTTTAATCATATTTAAATTTTGATCTTCGTTTCGCACGCCTACTATCTCTCTCTTTTACCGGCCGCCCTTATTGAATGATACCTACTAAAATGTTATGTAAGTATAGCCAACTACCGCGAAGACTGAACACATAGTATGTGTAGTTACCTATTTGAATGCATGTAAATAAATTCTCGTCATTTCTTGTGGTCGGCAAACCGCGCCAGTACAAGAGAACACCGAACTCGTCCTCCGACATCACAAGTGAATTTCACAAGAAAAATGTGTTGGTAGTTTTTAGGACGTCAACAAAAAAAATCTTCAGCAAGCTTAAATTTCAACAACATACCTTTTGATAATTGAATTGTTGATAAAGGAAATCAATTAAACTTACATCAGTCTTGCTTGTCACTGGAGTAGAGTACTTTAGTATTCCCTACCTTTAGATGTAACAACATGTGACCGAACTTTCTGTCACAGTTTGCATTTTATCGTATTCACAAAAACAAATTTTATTTACTATCTTCCACACACAAACACACACAACACTTATCTTTCCACTGTAGCAACAATGCAACATTTTTATTTTTGTTTGCAATTAAGTAACGAACGAATAATTATCACTACTAACTTCTTTTTGCACTACTATCAGCTGGTTGATGGCTGGTTGCAACTTGTCAGCGCGGAAGAGGAGCGCCGCCTCTTCCTGCGCCGGGCGACTTGGCATGGCAAAAAGAGATAGGAAATCAGTGCGGAAACAACAATAAACCTGGTTCGGGTTTTCCTTGAATTCGGTAGGGTTGCAAACGATACCTACGATGTTTCGGAAATATCGATGTTTTTAGCAATCTGTAACTCCATACTATCTCAGTACTTTGATCGTATTTTTTACTTACCTACGAGTACTGACGATTAGAGCGTCGGTGGCGTAACGGCTAGGGCCGCCGCCTCCTGTCCAGGAGGTGGTGGTTCGAATCCTGCCACTTACCAATGTGATTTCAAATTTAGATTTCACTAGCTGTTTCCCACGGCTTCACCCGCGTGGACAACGTTTCTATGACTTTTGGAGGGTGCGCAGTGCGCGAGCGTGAAAAAGTAGCCTATGTGTTAATCCAGGTCCTAGACTGTCTACCTAACAAATTTCAGCCAGATCCGTTCAGTAGTTTTTGCATGAAGAAGTAACAAACATACACACTCACAAATTTTCGCCTTTATGTTAGTGTGATATGTACGTTTATCCGACGCTCTTACGGTGAAGGAAAACATCGTGAGGGAACCTGCACACGCCTATGAAGAAACTCTCAGGGTGTGTGTGAAGCCGACCAACCCGCACTGGGCCCGCGTGGTCGACTAAGGCCCGATCACCCTAATTCAGGGTAGGGTTTAGCCCCTCGGTGGGGACGTAAATGAGCTGGTAATTTAAAAGTTATTTAGGTTAAATTACTTACTTATTATTGAATAAAGATTATTACTCACCATACGATTTTTTAACCCCCGATGTAAACAGAGTAGTGTTATTAGCTTAACGTGTGTATCTGTGTGTCTGTCTGTCTGCATCGCAGCTCCGAACATATGGACCGATTTTGATTTAGTTTTCTTTATTGTTGAAAGGTGAATTCATCAAGAGTGTCCGTAGCTATGATTAAGAAAAAAAAACTGATTAGCCCCTTTCAAGATCATCAGCTCTTGTCTGTATTCATGAGCAATATTGCAACTAAAGTAATCGATAATTGTGTTTAATTGTAAAGTATCTAATTAATTAGGTGTCGAGTACTTTTTTGTTTAGCTAATTACAGTTAATAAAAACACAAAAATATTGTGACCCTAGCTAATTATTTAATAAAATGATTACGACAAATGTTTATCTTATTCCCCAGTCAAACCTTTGCAATCAGATAGAAATAGTAATTAATAAACAATCGAGTCACCGTAATCTGATCTCAAGCTTTAGAAAAAAGACTTTCCGCCAGAACTGGCGTCTCTGGTTCATCAGAAACTGCACGGCAAATTTTATTAAGCCCCAGAAATACCGTTTTCATATCTTCCCGTTGCTAGCTGGTAGAAAAGTATTCAGTAATGTAAAAAGTATTGATTCCTACTCAGTATCGTACTAAAAAGTATCAAGTAACAAAATACTTGGTATTGTAATAAAAGTATCGAGTAAACTCAGGTATCGATACTTTTTTCGGATCCCTACCACGTCACGCAGTAACCCCTATGCAAGTAATAATGGAGGTCACGGTCAGTGCCCCCGCAACCATCCATATGCGCGTAATTTTGTTTGTTTGTGATTTAGTGAGTAGAAATTCGATACAATAATGTGGTGTGGTGCTACCTTCTACGTTGAAGATGGAAACAGTGCAGCAGCTAGGCGACTTTTTTTAACATGCCAGTCATACCTACCGCAGGTACTTTAAGTAGCTTGATAGTTTTTCTGTGATTTCTGTGATACTGATATTTCTTTTTAATTTTCTTATTTTTAACTTCTGATATCAACTAAATTACTTATTTATTTATTTATTTACACTTATAGTACACTAAAACAGTTTCGTAAAGCTAATACATAAAGTTATTATAATGAAGTGTACAGTAGGCGGTCTCATTGCTAAAAGCAATCTCTTCCAGACAACCTTTAGTTACAGGAGAGCACGAAATACTTAATTTTACAAAAGGGCAGAGTAATGTTTATTAACTAAATAACTAATTAAATAACTAATTAAAAAACAATACATGCTAATTTTATTATTCAATACATATTGTAACAATTATATAACTATATATATTTACATATATACACATATATGTACATGTATTCTATACATACAAATAAATATATACTAATACATATTTAAATTTCATAGATAAATTACGAAAAAATAATAATACCTATACCAAATTCGAACAATTACAAAAAGGCGAAGCGACAAAAAGAACACGGAAGGGAGGAACAGAATTACAGAGACAGAAAGTAGAGTTTCACTTGAGTTTTAAAGATAGGAAGTGACGGAGAGCGTTGTATAGGATCTGGAAGGGAATTCCACAAGTGGATGGCACGCAGAGTGAAAGAATTGGAGTAGAATTTAGTAGAGTGTGGAGGTACATGCAAACGAAGTGAAGTCGCTGAACGGAGCGGTCGGTTGTGTGTAGAGAACAAGTAGTGAAAAGGGGTTTGAAGATAAGTAGGAGATTTATGGCCAAATAATAAAGAATATAGAAGAGATAGAACGTGTGCGTCTCTACGACGGCGGACAGATAGCCACTTTAGTTCTTTCCGATACTGAGAGACGTGATCATATTTTCGTAGGCCATATATAAATCTAATCGCCAGGTTCTGCATACGCTCTAATTTATTTAAAAGGTCGACATTGAGGTCAGGATAGCAGGAGTCGAACTTATGTACTTATGTAGTCCGACTGCTTGTCTGAAGTCTAAAAAAATATGGTAGAAAAGTTGGAATCAAGCGAAAGAAGAGAGTGGCTTACAGGTGTGGTATTTCCAGGCAGGGGTGACACACTCACACCGTTAGTAGGAAATTTTTGTTTATTTTTGATTAAGATGAAAAAGTTTTTTTTTTAATATAGTTTCTTTGGGAAAATTGTTCTTTGTCATGAGCACATGCATACCCTTTGGTATCAAGAACTAATTTGAGGTCACCCTATATATCTGTGTCATTTACATAATCTATTATTCTATTACTTCCTCTGGAGCACAAGCATTTTTTGACATGAGTTTTGAATTTTCTTCTTGTATTACAATATTGTTAAAAAAATCTTGGATTACAATATTTTTTTACTTACAGTTTGTCACTTCATATTTCTAGATTCATAAACTATAGTAGACGTCAGTCGAATGTCGTAAACTGTTTTTCATGCAGTTTATATTATGTATTATGCAGATGAAAGTAGACATTGCTTCTTGCTTGAAGTCATTTTCCAAGAATTAACAAGTACTGAATATTCATAGTGTTATCGGACCACTGCGCTTCAAGAGCGTCTCACGCACTGTCATTATAGCAATCTTTCCACAATAGGGATGAAGACAACATCAGAAATAAATTATGATTTCGTGATCGATTGATGATTGATGATTGTATTTCAAACATTTTTAGATCAAAATGTCGTTTTTGACAGATAAATCATATGACTAGCATTCGTTCCTATTGTCTTGATCCCTTAAGTCACATATAAGATACATTTATACCCGCCTTTACTGCCCAAAAACAGGGGTAATGTTTTTATGCAGCCAAGTTTTAAATTTTTATTTAAATTGGTTATGTTAATATTTATGTAGATACCTATGAGGTGGCAAAAGGCTGGCAGCTCACTTGCTGGAAAGTGGCAACCGTCACCTTTATGACACAAGGGGCAGTATAGTTTTTAGTACTGTGTTAGTACAGTATGCAGTGCTTTTCTGACTATCGAGGATTAAGATGGAATGCCTTATATTGCTAGGTACCTCGCGCCATTCGCCGGAATACAGCAAACTGCTTGATGGCAGGTAAAGATCAAACAGGTGTAGCCACCCAATCGGACCTTGAATGAAATATCCCTCCAAGCTTCATTTACACAGAAAATTTCTATAATTTCTGTAAAAGATGCCAAAAAGGCTGACGACGGTTCTCGTGACGGGAAGTGTGGGCTAAAAAAGGCTGAAGGTCCACTTGACGGGAAGTCCAGGTTATGAAAAAGGCTGATGGTCCACGTGACGGGAAGTTCAGGCTACGAAAGAGGCTGACGGTCCACGTGACGGGAAGTGCGGGCTACAAAAAGGTTGAAAGGTCACGTGACGTGAAGCGCGGGCTACAATAGGCTGACAGGAAGTAGATATCTGTAACCGAGAGGGGCGTTATCCATCAGCTACTTCACTTATCTACAGCTTTTTACAGTCAATGACTCAAATACTTTAAACCGCCTTCTTTGCTAAGTGGTTACTCCACTTGCTTCACTCTGGAGGTCACGTATTTGATTCCCGGCGAAGTCTAACTTTAAGAGACTTGGTTTGGTTGGTGGTAGAGTATTTTTGAAGCCCACCTGGCTAGCAACCATCATCTTATCTAAGTCTTGCCGCCAAACATCAATATAACAGCATTGATGTGTTCCGGCATGAAGATAAGATAGCCATTTTCCCATTGCGCAGGGGAATCTTGCTTAGCCCGCTTCCATCTTCGGCATCATTGTCACTTTCCACCAGACGAGATAATGTTAAAGGCTTGCCAATTGTGAATTTAAAAAATGTTCTTTACGAGACAATATTAATGCGGAAAGTACCTAGAATTGTTTTTCTAAATGTACATTTTGCTTGGCTTATTGAAGCGAAACTTCTATATAGACCTATTTCGTGTCAGAAAAATCCTAATACCCCCCGTATTAGGATTTTTCTGTCACTAGAAATAGCGTTACGGTCACGATAAAGCGTTACGGTCACGAAAAAGCGTTACGGCCGCGAAAAAGCGTTACGGCCGCGTGGAGGAGGTATACGATATATTTCGTGATGAGAGGCGGCAGTGGCGAAGGGATATTTTTTTGTAATATATTTTTTTGGAATGTGTTTTGAAATATTTTATTAACCGCCTCCGTAGCTCAGAGGCAAAGTTCACTGGCTTTACACAGGAGGTCGCGGGTTCGATTCCCGGCGGGGTCAATTGTAAGACTCGGTTTGGTTGGTGGTAGGGCATTTTCTAAGCCCGCCTGGCTAGCTACCACCATCTTATCTAAGTCTTGCCGCCAAATATCAATGTTGATATCATTGGTGTGTTCCGGCATGAAGATAAGATAGTCAGTTTCTCATTGCGTTGGGGAATCTTGGTAAGCCCGCTTCCATCTTCGGCAACATCGTCACTTACCACCAGGTGAGGTGTTGTCAAGGGTTTACCAATTGTTAATAATAATAAAAAAATGAAATATTTTTTTGATTTTTTTTATATTTTTTTGTTTTTTTTTATGTTTTTTTGTAACTTTTTGAAAAATATTTTATTGGATTCTTTTATATAAAAAATAATAAAACTTTTTTTTTGAAATATTTTTTATCCGTTTTTATCCGTTGCCATTCGTTTTTCCACTTGTCCTTTGAAGTTTCACTTCTACTATGTGTCCCATATTTCGATTTTTTGTTATAATTCTTCTATGAATTAATTTGGTATAGTGGGTTGCGCCGAATTTTTTTTCTTATTTTTTTGTGATAGCTTACTAAGATTGAAGTATATACTTTAATAACCTATATACGCGTAGATAGACCTACCTACTTTAATGATTGTGCTGATCTTGGTACATATATCTAACCTACCTTGGAATTTTTTGATTCCTGTTCATTTTTATGCTTTATCCTTATATTAGGTAGTATACTTTTCCATTTATTGTCACAAAACGGCACTTTATAGTTCAATTCTGTACAAAGTAGCGTTATAGCCAAATCTCCCCGGCTCTGAAAATAATGTATGGTTTTACAACGTTTTTACGAGACAAGGGTGCTAAAACACCATGTGAAACGATCTACTTCGTAGGGTCAATTACTTTATTAGATACAGATTGTCATTGCTTTATGGCTAAATTCATAACGCCCGCCGATGGAGCCTGGTTTGGAGCGGTCGTTGCCGAGTGGAAAAATAGCGGTAATACTGCATCTGTCGCAAACTTTCCCGTCAAGCTTACGAGCGAGTTTATTGTTCTCGCATCGGATTGCGAAACCGCCAAATGCATTGCCTCAAGCTTACGAGCGAGTCAATTACTTTATTAGATTCGGATTATCATCGCTTTATGGCTAAATTCATAATGCCGATGGAGACTGGTATGGAGCGGTCGCTATCGAATGGAAAAATAGCGGTAATACTGCATCTGCAGCAAACTTTCCCGTCAAGCTTACGAGCGAGTTTATTGTTCTCGCATCGGATTGCGAAACCGCCAAATGCATTGCCTCAAGCTTACGAGCGAGTCAATTACTTTATTAGATTCGGATTGTCATCGCTTTATGGCTAAATTCATAATGCCAATGGAGCCTGGTATGGAGCGGTCGCTATCGAATGGAAAAATAGCGGTAATACTGCATCTGCAGCAAACTTTCCCGTCAAGCTTACGAGCGAGTATATTGTTCTCGCATCGGATTGCGAAACACCAAATGCATTGCCTCAAGCTTACGAGCGAGTCAATTACTTTATTAGATTCGGATTGTCATCGCTTTATGGCTAAATTCATAATGCCAATGGAGCCTGGTATGGAGCGCTCGCTGCCGAGTGGAAAAATAGCGGTAATACTGCATCTGCAGCAAACTTTCCCGTCAAGCTTACGAGTTTATTGTTCTCGCATCGGATTGCGAAACCACCAAATGCATTGCCTCCAGACCAGGTCACTGCTTCTTCTTTTATCGTGTCAACGACAAGTCAATCTATTCTGCTCAGTATGTAATCGCCTTAACGACGCTATTGGAGCCTGGTATGGAGCGGTCGCTATCGAATGGAAAAATAGCGGTAATACTACATCTGCAGCAAACTTTCTCGTCAAGCTTACGAGCGAGTTTATTGTTCTCGCATCGGATTGCGAAACCGCCAAATGCATTGCCTCAAGCTTACGAGCAAGTCAATTACTTTATTAGATTCGGATTGTCATCGCTTTATGGCTTAATTCATAATGCCAATGGAGCCTGGTATGGAGCGGTCGCTATCGAATGGAAAAATAGCGGTAATTCTGCATCTGTCGCAAACTTTCCCGTCAAGCTTACGAGCGAGTTTATTGCTCTCGCATCGGATTGCGAAACCACCAAATGCATTGCCTCCAGACCAGGTCACTGCTTCTTCTTTTATCGTGTCAACGACAAGTCAATCTATTCTGCTCAGTATGTAATCGCCTTATCGACGCTATTGGCGGGGTACTCATCCCAGGTACGGGTGTTAGGGCACGACATGCAATTAGATGGGCCATTGTTTGTGGAGCACCACACCTACACCTTCGGACCCAGGACACTGTTATGAATTGTATGTAACAGTCGTAATTACATTACTATTTTCATTAATTCATTGTCATTTCAACCTTAACTGCTTGCCGAGGAATTGTTCTTTACCTATATCTCGGGAAGGTTACGCCGTACTCCATAGACGATGGCCAAGTCCGGATTGTTGAAGGTTTTGGGGCTAGTGGTGAACCCCATTTGAAGTTCTTAAACCACCTAAAAGGCCTCTGGTATAGTCTATCGACTGCCGTCTGCAGTGCTTTTCACCTACCCCAGTGAATTATCCATTCCTCTCAGTTCATTCATATCAGCTCATATACGTCCCCACCGAGGGGCTCGAACCTACCCTGAATTAGGGCGATCGAGCCTTAGTCGACCACGCGGGCTTAGTGCAAGTTGGTCGACTTCACACACAACCTGCGAGTTTCTTCGCACGCGTGTGCAGGTTTCCTCACGATGTTTACCTTCACCGTAAGAGCGTCGGATAAACGTATTCGGAATCACATTGGTACGTGGTAGGTTCAAACCACAACCTCCCAGACAGGAGGCGGTGGCTCTCACCGTTACGCCACCGATGCAGTTACCTCTCAGTTACCTACAATGTAAATTCGATAGGTATTTAAGTACCTACAAAGGAATTGCTTTAGAAGGTAGGTTCTTGATACGTATGTGCGTACGTACTAAATGTGAATGATAAAGGCATGGTAAAGGTGAAAAGCAAATTTAACCTTTCCTCGAAGTTTGCGCTTCATAAATGGGCTATATCATCTCGAGATTCCCTGCAAAGGGAAAGATAATAGCGTCATAAAAACTATCCCACAAATCCAATTGTCTATTTACCTTCTCATATGGCCTGGAAACATCACCCGAGAGGGACCTATTACAACACTGGGCAGTTCAAGATATTCGTACAGGAAAATAATAGGTGTGCTGGGGCGCAGAAATGTTGAAAGACAAATCGGCGTATTGGAAAAAGTTTTAGTGAAATTGATGGCAGGTCAACCTCCATCGACAGTGAAAAGGGTCAATCCTAAGAATGGAAAACTCTCAGAAGGACTGACTGCAGAGTGTCGGGACATCCACTGAATAAGTTTGAGAGGTAATTTACTGAAGGCGAATAGATGGAACTGAGGCAGTGGTTCATAAGTGAGGTATTCACATTTGATATTTTCGGACTAGATCTGATTGTAAGCGTCGTATGTAATTGACACTAGGCCGATAACAGCAAAAATATCTTCGAAAAAAATCTACAATTCAATGTGTTATACGCGTAGGCAACAGATTCATCATATCAGCCAAAAATCGTCCAATGCTGTACAAAGGCCTCCTCCAAGGATTTCCAGGACGACCGGTCCTGCGCTGCCCGCATCCATCGGCTTCCCGCGATCTTCACCAGGTCATCGGTCCACCGTGTGGGAGGCCTGCCTACGCTACGTTTTCCGGTGCGCGGTCGCCATTCGAGAACTTTACTGCCCCATCGGCCATCTGTTCTAAAGCAACAGCTTAAAAACTGATAAATACAATTTGTAATTAAAGTTGTACATTTGAAATGTATATTTTTTAGGTTTGGTGTATTTTTGATATTTTTATTATTGTAATATTTAACAATGTTTATCTTTACTACCATACGACTAAATAAAATTAACTTCCTTTTCTAGGTTTCAATGATTTTATACAAGGTAGAAAAAAAATTTGGGCCCTGGATCATGATTGAGGGATTATGGGACTGTCATCCCAACTGTGTATACAAAATTTCAGCTCAATCGAAAACCCTTGCCATTTTGAAGCGGACAACTTACATACATACGAACATTGCAAGTAAAACAAAAACTTGTAAAAATAAAGGTGGTATCTTTAATGTAAGCCCGTTTTTTCCCGTCATACAGTGCAATATGTAAAAACAGCCGAACCATAAATATTCATTACGTGACTTTAAATATTCAAAACCGGGTATCACATCCTCCCGTCCAAGCTTCCGATCTGAACCCCCAATTTTATTGTTATTCTTATTTTTTTTTAATATTGTAGTTGTTTCATTTAAAATCATCTTATCAGCTCATATACGTCCCCACCAAGGAGCTCGAGCCTACCCTGAATTACGTGCGGTTTAATGGACTTCACACGCAACCTTCTAGTTTCTTCTCAAGATGTTTTCCTTCACCGTATGAGCGTTGGATAAACGTACATATGAAATCTAAATTCGAAAACACATTGCAATGTACGTACGTGGCAGGTTTCGAACCACGACGGAACCGGACAGAAGGTAGCGGCCCTATCCGTTACGCCACCGTCGCATTATATATTAGAATAATTGTTACACAGGACGAAAAATCAGCAACTAGAACTTTATTCATGACAATGAAATACTTCCCTAATGAAACCTATACAATCAGAGCAAAAAAATTATTGTATACTACTTGTATCCAGCTCGTAGAACAGGTGGCCGTTCGTATAGTAAAGTTATCGAATGACGACCGCGCAGGCAGGCCTCTCACTCGGTGGACTAAGGACGTGGTGAAGGTCACGGGAAGCCGTCGTTGGATGCGGGCAGCACAAGTAAGGTCGTTGTGGAAACACTTGGGGAGGTCTTTGTCTTTCGGCCGATATGATGATATTGTATGCTATTTAGAGGGTGAAATTTTTAACAACCTTTTATTAACTTCACCTATACCTATCTATCTAAGATCGGTGATGCTGCAGAATCACCTAGAATCTGCACGATACCCCAACTTCTTACCAACCTTAGACTAGAGGTATCGTGTTTGAGCTCATTGGAATGGTCTCAATTATTAGGTTATATAAAGATGGTAAAAAAGGGTGTTGGGGTTTTATTAAAAAAAAGTATATTTATTTCTGACGGATTGTATAGGTTCCGTAAGGAATGTTGTTAAACTTCATTACATATGCTGCTTAACAGTGAAAAAAAAATAGTATTGATAGATTTTGCCTCTCTGCAGACTGCAGACTCCGCTCCTGTCTGGCGGAACAAGGAATGATGGAACAAACAAAATGACGGCAAAATCCCATATGTTCGACAACCAAACTGTAACCAATCTGTATCGATCTGGTTGACGAGGGGGTGAGGTCGCAATCTAGAGAGCGGCAGGGAGTGTCCATACTGTATGTTAGTACTAATATATATACTTTGACTCCGATCTACTTACCATCCCCTTCGGTGCATAGCGAGCCTAAGCATGGGGACACAGAAAACCTACCTCTACTAGAAATGAAATAAGTACAAGGGCATTTCATTTTTTGTATGCTGATCATTTGCATGTTTTGTGCCTATTCGCGTTGATCTCTTTGTAGCGCTGTCTCTTTCACTCGCGTGCAACTACCTTGAGCTTAATGTTCCTGGATGTCACTCTCGCCGCCTGCTTTCGTCTCCTTTAAAATAATATTGAGAATCTCAAGTCAACCCGTTTATTTTTTTTATGTATGATTACGCATTTTAACTTTTTATGTAAGACCACGCATTTTAATTTTTAATGTACGACCACGCATTTTAACTTTATTATGTACGACCACACATTTAAACTTTTAATGTATGACCACGCATTTTTACTTTTAATGTAAATATGATCACGCATTTTAACTTTTTATGTATGACCATGCATTTTAACTTTTTTATGTATGACCACGCATTTTTACTTTTTATGTATAACCACGCATTTTAACTTTTTATGTATGACCACGCATTTTAAGTTTTTATGTATGGCCACGCATTTTAACTTTTTACAAAAAAGTCCGATTTCAATATTTATTGGATAGGATATACTTAATTCGAAAAGTTTTATCAAAATCAATACAGTACTTCAAAAAAAATAGTAAAATTGTAGTTTCTGCGATTGAAGACGTTTATTTTTAATGTATTCAAATATTCATCGTGGCCAATTATTTACTTCCTTGACACAATAGTTCTTGAAAATATTTCTTGATCACCGCTCTTGTATAGATGGTCTGTGGTTTGAGGATCAATGTGGAAACGACTAACGACCGCCATTTTTCACAAATGATCGCTCTATCCCCGCACAATCGGAGCCTTTTAATTGAAAGCCGTTTCAATATTGGTGGGATCCATTTGTAGGGGATTGAGATTAATAGATGGTGGATATTGTAGAATGAAAGAATTGGTTTGTGGCTATTCAATCCTTCTATGTTTTGTTGATTGTGACTATCATTTAAAAGGGCTAAAGCTAAGCGTGCATAACTATTTTTGGTAGCAAGATTTTCTTATCGCAAAAAGCAACGTATGGGTTTTTATGGAAGAGCATGCACACCCATACGTGCATTTTTGCGATAAGAAAACTTGCACGAAAAACCACAGAACAGGCCTAGCCTAATGCTAAATGTGATATCTACGTAGAACCAATGTTTCTCTTTGAACTAGAAATCTACATAGTAATAAAAACAATGCCCACGCGGGCAAAACCTAGTGTACAATATACTTTACTAATACCAAATATTTTAACAGATGAGGACGATTCTTAATTTTTTTTTTTTGCCAATGAACCTCAAAAGAGTTTTGTTTTGTATACAAAGCTGATGAATGGTCTTTTGTTGAATATTTGAATATAAATCAGCGTGCTTTGGAATGTGATGATATTAATGACCATCATCCGTCACATCAGTCAAAAGACGTTCACTGCTGGACATAGGTATCTCCCGAATTGGGGGGCTTTGCCGTAATCGCCACGCTTAGCAGGTGATTTGGCGATCGCAGTGTGCAATGTAGTGGCACAGTACGCGAAAGGGACGCTGCTGCCCATCCTCCGGTTTTGTTTCCCTTAGTCGTCTCTTACGACACCCTCTGGATAAAATAGGATGGTATTATTATAGTTCTACACCACAGGCCATTGAATGTTCACTGTAAATTAAATATTCCACTAATTACCCGTGGACCCGGTGATTCGACCCATTGACGGGTCCACGGGTAATTTTATTTCCCTGTAGACCCATTACAGTAGAGATTATCAGGATTTATTCATACATATAATATGTAGTATCGACAATATCGTCGATATTATTATAACAAAACCAATAGACGAATAAAATTAAGGTTCCAAAGGAGTTCACATGTTATGAAAATAAATTCTTTTAGGTTATTAATTTTTTTTGTCACTTTGACGTAATTAATATATTTGTCATTATTCACTCACAAATTTTGCGATAGCTTACGGCTACGAGGCTACGACGACGTTGAGACCACGAGGCTACGACGACGTCGAGACCACGAGGCTACGACGACGTCGAGACCACGAGGCTACGACGACGTCGAGACCACGAGGCTACGCGCGCGTAGCGCCTTCAGTAACAAGAAAGCCATCAGTAGATAGGATACAGCATTACAAAATCTACCTCTGTGACAAAAGACATACTAAAAATCTTTAAACTAGAAAGAATAAGTATTTCCAAGGATAAAACTTTTATTTCAAGTGTTCCACATTGGTCTTACAAAGAAAAAGTTTCAAACCTCTTTTACTCTTGGAAAATTTTATCCATTTCAATTAAAGTTCGCAGATTCGTCTTAAATTTGTATTCCTCGGCTATAATTTGTGTCATAATATAAATATCAAATTGTAATACAGGTGATCTATTATTGTTCTCGTTCGCCTCGCTGAATAAATTATTTCCATTTTTCTGCACACTCTTAATTTTAATATTTTCCCGAGTTCAAATCTTAATAAATGTTTTTCCTAAAAATGCCCACAGGCAAAATTGGCATACAAAAACTGACGAGTGACAGTGATAGCTAACTTTTTTTTAACTTGCGCAATTTGAGTAAAAAGCTTACAAAAAAGGTTCTTACGATCGGGGTTGTAGAAAAGGTTTTAATTACTTAAAAAACCGGTCAAGGGCAATTAATTTGGAGTACAGTATCATCGTACAAGATTTAACACTATGTATTTTTCACGATTTAAAAAATCACGTTCCTTGTATGGAAGCCACGTTTAATATATTTAATTGTTATTTTATTTTTACATTTGTTGTTATAGCGGGAATGTAAATATACACAATCTGTGAAAATTTCAACTGTATAC